>RWGY01000026.1:2055837-2147822 GCA_007726485.1 Eragrostis curvula
ATGCTGCTTAGGAATTATTACATGTGTACTTAATTAATCTTGCTATACATACTTTTGGTGTAAAATGGTGTGTGTTTGGAGGAGTGCGTGTGAATATGAAATGTGGGATGGTGCTATATACTAGTGATAATTGTAACCCATAGTGGGGTACTTCTGGCGGGAGCAGGCGAGGTAGTCCTCAGTGGGGAGGCCTATCTCTGGGATGCGATTCCTCCTTTGAGGATAGCTATTGAAGATGCTTGCTTCGGTCGTATAAGGACCGGTTCATGTGCCGCCTTGCCTAGCACCTTCCGTACAACCACATGCCTTGTATGGGAAAGGTTTGGAACCACACCCTACTATAGTGTTCACCCGGTACCCACCTGGAGGGCAGGAGTTGCGGCGGAAGCCAGGAGAAGACTCGACATGGCAGGTGTCGGGATCCGGCGTATGGTGATTCTTCAGGCCTTTCTACTTAATAATGATGATATTGTGAAGCCCCTGGTCGCAGTATTTCCGTGGTGGTGCCGCGGTGACACCAAGTAGGTACGGGACCATTAGTGTGTCTGTCCGATCCATGACGATGGGAAGGACTGACATGCCTTGTGGGGAATTGTGTACAACCTCTGCAGAGTTACAAATCTATCATGATAGCCGTGTTCCACGGTAATGGGCAACGCGAAAGCTTGTGCCACACAATGATTAGTATAACGGTGTGAGTAACTTCCTTGGTGTGTTTTGGGAATACTCCGGTGTGGAACCGTGTGCTGGTTTCCTGCCAGCGTTAAAATATGGGAACTGGCGGGATGGACTTTGTCTCCCCCAGGGCCAAACAACCCCATTAATTCCCAATGATAACCTTGACTAGTGGTTTGCGAACTGTTTTGTTTTACAAACAACCCCTGCATAAAACTGGCCTTCCGCCCAGCTACTAAACCCCTGGCCTATCCTTTGATAATACCCTTGCATGCTTATACCCCCCTTGCTGCTAGGACTTGCTGAGTACCCTATGTACTCACCCTTGCTTTAATTATTCAGATGAGGAACCTGAGTACCAGGAGGATGGTGATGAAGAGTAGAGTTCCGTCTACACTCAAGATGCCTGTGCTAGTACCGCTTCCGACTTCCGCTGTAGTAGTGTTTAAGTGGTTCTGCTGTCGCAGCCCACATGCTTGATGATTGTTGTAATAAAGTGGCCTCGGCCGTTTGTTGTAAGACCTTTTATGTATGAAGGCTTGTATGAGACTCGGTAATAATTATGTAAGTGATGACTCTGTGATATCAGTCTGTGTAAAGTGCTCGTATCAGCGTCTGATCCAGGGACTGGTACGGTAAGCACTAGTGCTCCAGAAATGGGGTACGACAAAAACTCACAGTTTTTTAGTTTGATGGCGATAACCTCGTTTGTACAGATTAATTTCACCAAAACTATTTGTCAATTCAACTATTAGCTATACTTGCGTCTATATTTCACTTTAAGTGTAATTATAACCCAAACAGTTGCGCCAAAATTTGGACCCCATCATGTGCTACCGAGAGGTGGGTGGCATGCATTATCGTAAGTGTGAATATTGGACTTCTCCAGCAGTGTTCTGTTCAGCCTGGATGGGGAGGCAGCAATCATATTTGTTTTGTAAGACATGCAAGTATGCAAAACCAATACATAAATGGATCCAGGGAAGAGAGATCGAAGAGTACATAAATGGAGTCTGGAAAGAAGAAGTCTCATGTATATAGAACCACAAAATATTATCATGATATTTAGCTAACTGAACAATTACATGATCATGCCTTATGTTGTCACATTGCCCCTGTCCATTTGGTCATCTACTTACATAACTGCATATCCTTACAACTAAAAATGTTTACATCTTCACCATGTCCAGTTTTATTCTAACAGATCATCATGCACGGGCAAATCCATAACGAAGGCCCATGTTAAGTTTTTGATAGCTGAAGGTCAGGAACAAGGCATCTATGAGCACCGTCCATTTCTTAGGTTTTGACCCTTTGGACCTTGCAACAAGTGTTTTTTTTTTAGTCTTGAATGCACAGACCACCACACATCTGAATGGACTTGAATTGAATTTGGAAACTGCTTTGCAGGTAACAAGGTAGTTGTTCAAGGAGATCTTTGGCTGTCAACTTGAGGTATTTTTTCCCTGGGTCCATCTGTTGTGTTGTATCTCCTAAAGGAGTCATGCAAACATAACTTTGAACATTGTAACTTCCTTGGAACTAGATAACTTTGTATATGCTGATGTATTAGTGTAAAATTATGGCTTGTAGTTCAAAGAATGTTCTTATCATGAGTACTTTGTATTTTTGAAATGGTTGATTCAGTGATTCTATTACTGAAATAAATTGTTGCGTCTCCATCTGGTTATTTCTTCATCCTGATTCCTTGAAGATAAGGTTAAAGAAATAACCACCCTTTTTTAAAAAGAAAAATATGGTGGGAGATGGATTATTGGTCAGTAATTATATATTTTTGCGGAAAATTATATCGTGTAGCATCTAACTATCCGTCGGTATTTCTATAGAATCAGCAACCGATGATAGGTCAGTAAAACTAGTCGGTAAGTATAACAACCGATCTCATAAGTCGGTAAAGATGGTCGGTAAAAGACCTTTTAGCTACTCATGGTAGGTTGCCTATACTGAACTGTGGTGTAGTGCATGTTTTCATATTTTGTCTGTTATAACTTGGCAGTTTGCCATATGTTACTACACGGAAACCTGCATGGATGTAAGTTAAAATTTGATCCATGACATGTAAAAGGTAAGATGTTACATCACACTCAAACTCACCAACTGCACAAGCGTGCAGATCCAGCAACCACCATTATTGGAAACGAACAAACCTCACACGAAAAGCGACTCACATTATTGACAGACCAACAGGAAATCCAGTCCCACTTGCACAAGAGCACAAGAGCGCTCCTGCAAATCAAGCCTACTGGAACACCATGTTGGTGCTGAGCTTCTTGGCGGCCGGCCTCGCCGCAAGGCTCTCCCACCACGCCTTCACGCGAGGGTACGAGTCGAAGAGCGCCGCGTACGGCGTCTTCATGAAGTAGTAGGTGTAGGGGAAGTGGCTGAGGTCCGCAAAGCTGACGAAGTCGCCGGCAAGGTACTTGGTCTTGGAGAGACGTGCCTCGTAGACGTCGAGCACCTTCTTGAGCTTCTCAAGGTTCTCGTCGACGACCTTCTGGTTCGTGGGAGTGCCGCGCAGCGCGGGGAGGATGAGGCACTCGTACACAATGGGCGCGATGGCCGGGTTGTACTGGTGCGCCTCCACTTCAGCCCACACGTCCACCAGCGCGGCCTCCTTCAGGTTGCCTTCTCGCAGGAAGTCGTAGTTGCTTGACTTATACTTGCGGAGCACGTACCTTGAGATTGCTCGGGATTCTGGAAATGCACTGGAGTTAACAACATGTGACAAATATAAATTGAGCTGTGTCAAGGATATAGACCCATGCACTGTGTTTTGCTTTCGGAATTTTATTCCATTATCTAAAAAACAAATTAAAAAGCAGAGCATCCCTCTCTGCAGCCGTTAAATTGGAAAAGCAGACGTACCGAACAGCACGACGTCACCGTCCTGGAATGCTGGGATCTGGCCGAAAGGCTGCATTTGATCGTCGGAACATCAGGACGCAAGAAATCAGTTTCTAGTTTGCTACCATGGCCGTATAATAAGCTTCAAGGTAGAGGAAACAGAGGCGATGCAGTGCAGAAAAACTGGAGGTCACCTACGTTTCTGGCGAGGTGGCCGGGGCTCTTGTGCTCCATGGTAGAGAAGTCGATGTTGACGACCTCGTACTCGGCACCGACTTCTTCCAGGCACACCAGCACCCGCACCACGTTCGTCGACATCGCCGGACCAAACACCTTCGCCGGCGCCATGGTGCTTCTTCTGCTTCCGCGTGCTCCTCCTATGCGCTGCGACACAAGATGCTGCAGAATGTCAATGTCTTAAGATGCGTCGCGGCGTGCCGATGCGAATGGCTTCCTCCGCTTTATAGTGCACCAAGCGCGGCTGGTGCGACGCCGTCCGTGGTGGAGTAATCTACACTTCTTGTCGCTGCGGCTTCCTCCCTGGCTCCAGAACGATCGGAGAAATGAAAGTGAGAGCATCAATGACATTGCCCGGGGGACACCATCCCACGGTTTGGTGCGGTGCAACCCTCGAAGGACCACCAGGGCGCCAGAAGGTACGGACTGCAAAGGTGTAGCATGACGACTGCACACGTCTGCTTGGCATCAGCCGTCGGGCAGGATCCAGAGGAAAACAGGAAAGGGTTGTTATAACGCCCGATGCACTTACCATGACACGAACCTCACGCCAAGTCTCTTAATTAGTGACTGGACAGTAGAACCGAAAAGGAAAGGGTCTTTAACATAGATATGCCTCCAGAAATTAAAAAATACGGGCACATGGCTTCCAACTGATGTCCATTTTTTTTTTTACCACAATCCCTGAAAACATCGGAGAGGACATATTGCACAAGTGGAGAAGACATGATTCCAAAGAGGAAAAGTACCCCAAAATCTAGTAGTCTGGAATTGGTAGTGCCCTTTCCACCGGTGAACAACAGGTTCAAACACAACAAAGAACACCGCAAAATACTGTAGCGGGGCTTTGGAAAAGCAGTTACTAGAGTGCAGCTAAAAATAGACCATTTCTAGCGCGCGGGCATCGGCACCGCCGCAGCAAAAGCATTTGCTAGGGAGAGCTATGCCGTGGCCTGTTGCTACAAACGATAATTTTTAGCAGTGGTTCCACCATTCCGTCCGTCGCTGGAGTGCGCCCGACATGCTGCTCTCCAAAAGACGTAGTCGATGCAGCAGGTGAGGTGACCCCATCACCCACCGCAAGGCGACAACTGTTAGCCACTTGATCTCATGCCGACGTGGTCATCGCCTTTGTAGATGAAGATGGTAATCGTCATCGCCACAGCACCAACACCGAAGCCACCCCACATGCATATCGTGCCCCAAAGGCGACTGCCGCCTCATTGCACCTGCCCCACACCGTGCCCGCGCCGCCAAGGTCCTCTCACTTACCGCCAGGCCATGCAGATCTGGGGGAGGGGCCGCACCGCAGCGCTGGGAGGTAGATGTTGGGGGATCGAAGGTCTTTATGGGCCGGATCGAAGCCCTCTAACGGTTGATGGAAACGTTCTGGTTCTGGCGAAGCCCTCGAAGGTTGTCGATGCCTTCGAATCACCTCGCGAAGCCCTCCTTGCTCGTCGTCGCTGCCTTCCGGTTGTAGCGAAGCCCTCTTT
Source organism: Eragrostis curvula (assembly GCA_007726485.1). NCBI lineage: Eukaryota > Viridiplantae > Streptophyta > Magnoliopsida > Poales > Poaceae > Eragrostis > Eragrostis curvula. The sequence continues at coordinate 2,061,108 of RWGY01000026.1, forward strand.
TCTGGTCCGCGATGCCGGACGAAGGGGTTCTTGCTCAGGTTCCCTGCAGTTTTGTTGCGCGAAGCTCTCCTTCACCCGCGATGCCGGGCGAAGGGGTCGAGTGATTAGAGAGGTCTGAGTACGGTGCGAATGATTCCTCCTTTGGCTCGTGGCCCGAAAAACAGAGATCATTACAGGATCATCTCCCTCCATATTTATAAGGGGGAGAGTGATCATATTTACATGTATGCCATTGGCTGCATTAGCACGGCTCTTAGCCTGATGGTTTGACTTGAGTATTGTTCCTGCGCTGTCTGCTTCTCCGTTTTGTCTTCGCCATTGGCTGTCGGTCTTCGCGTGGGTCGGGGGGGGGGGGGGGGGGCTTCGGTGTAGTCCCCAACATTAGCCCTCAATTGGTGATGTGTTATTAGTGTAACTAAAACCAGAAGCAATTTTATTTATCAATTTATGACTGCAACGTGCGCCTTTCTGACCCATACACGTGTCTTGTCGTTTTTATTCCGTATTTCTTTTTCGTTCCCGATAGTCGCTTCCCTTCTATATATCTTCATCGTGGGCGCGCTGTTCCTTCAATCGCATGCTTTGCGCGTCTTTTTTCCTTTGGCTATTCCAATTCCTTTCGCAGTAGGAGATCCTTTTCCTTCGTTCTTTTTCAAGATGTCTGGTAGCCGAAGGTCTAGCGAAGAGCAAGCTAAGAAGAAGCTGAAAACTCACAAGACCTCGTCGAAGGACTGCTCCGATAAAGCTATCAGTGAAGCTAATGTTACGGCTTTGAGTGTTGCTGTTCTTTCGGCGAATCAGCCGAAGACTTCACATTCAACGAAGCCTTCCTTTGCTTTCAAGACTCCGGTGATTCGTTCCGCATTAGATTTGTTCTCCATTCCGGAGGATGGTGGTAGTAATTCTTCTGGGTCTAAGGCCCAGTCTGTCTCCAAGAAAGTCATTTCGAAGGGCTCTTCTTCTGTTGCAAAGGATATTTCTGCTTCTACAGTTGACGTTCATGATGCCAGTGCCGCTGAGAAGGCCAAGATTCAGGACAAGGCTTTCAAGGGCGTTGATTCTGTTCTTGCTAAGTCCGGATCGAAGGCTAAGATCCAGGACAAGACCTGTGTTGATGGTCCTGATGTTCCTCCTGTTGCCCCTATTCATAATGAAGGGGTAGCCGAAGCTTCTGCTCAAGGTTGTCTCTCATCTCTTAGTGTGGCTGGGCTTCGTCAAATTGCTGATAACTTGAGACCTCTTACAGATCGCTCCCAGGTTCAACTACCTTCGGAGCCAGGTGTTATGCTTCGTGAGCCCCTTAGCCCCTCAGTAGGTGGTGATCTTTTCCTACACTCAGTCTTTGAAGCAATGCTTGGAGAGTTTCTCCCTTTTGACATGATTTTTGATTCAGTCGAAGCTACTGGGGGTTCTTTAACTCTTTGTGACAACGTGCCTTCGAACACCTTCGTCATGAGTGCTAGGGCTGCTGCGCCCTTTGTTGCTGCTGCAGAGAGGCTTCGTTTTCCCCAAGTGGAGAATGAGCTTGTACTTCAGGGTGGTGATACTCTGTACAAGTCTTTACTATCTTCGCAGATGAAGGTAAGCAGTTTTAATTTTTGTTTTTTCTCAGTTGCTTGTTTTTCTAACTTCGCTCTTGTTTTCGTCAGTCGCTTGCTATTACCCAAGCCTCCCTTCGCCAGTTTAATGAGCTGACTCTGGCGAGGGCTGATCGAGACCGGCTTCGTAAGGATCTTTCAACTCTTGAATCTAAGATCAAGGAGAAAGAAGATGCTCTTGCTCTTAGTGAAAAACATGTGGTAGATCTCTCTGTTGAGAAGGAGACCCTCGTCAAATCTACTGAAGATTTTAAGACGAAGGTGGCTTCTCTAGAGAAACAGCTGGAGGATCTTGATTCGTCCCTTGCGAAGGCTTTGGAAGCCAACAAGGTCCTTCGCGGAAAAGTTGAAACCGCGGATCAGGAGGCGGCTTCTTTTGCTAAGGCTGAAGAGCTTCGCCTGTCTTCTCTTTGCAGCCATATTCAGGATGCTCTTATCTCGGTTGGAACTATTCCTGACCAGATTCCTGAGAACGCATCGACTGAGCAGCGCCAATCTTGGCTATCTGTCAATATTCCTTTCGTGGTGAAGGCTTGCAGGGCCTTCTCCACCAATGCCGTTCATTTGGCTATTCGGGATCTCCTCCATTCTCTTGATGTCGAAGGGAGCAATGCTTTGGCGAAGGTTGCTTCTGACGACTTCAAATTTTCAGCTGTTGATTCTACTCCCCATCCTGTGGTTGAAGCTCTCCTGAAGGTTGCTAGTCATTTTGACGAATCCTTCTGGAACCGGGTGCAGTCTGTCGGTCGTCTGCCTCAAAGTGAGGTATAAACAATTTATTTTTTTGCTTCGAGAGAGGGGTTATATCATTCCTTCGAACTTGTATCTTGTTGAGAATTGTTGTAATATTGTTGTAGACTTTATGTTGTTTTGATTAATTTTTGCTTGGTTTTTGGACCTTTAGGCTCCGTCTGATATTTCTTTGAGCGAGTTTGCTACTCCGAAGGCTTCTTCTGACTTGGTTTCGGGGAAATGTGTTGCTCCGGATTCATCATCTGATGTTTCGCCGTGAGCCTCCAATTGAAGTTTTTAGTTCTCCTTCGAGGATTGATTTATCTAGTGATTCGAGTCCTTTGTCACTCGTTGAGGGAGGTGAAAGTTCTTTTTCTTTTCCTCCTGGCAGCGTTGTGGCTATTGGGAGAGTTTATCGCCCAGAGGCTGATGTTTCCGAAGGGAGTCGGGGTCGGAATAAACGAAGGCCTCGTGGTCGCTGTCTACGAGGTAGCAGTTCTTCACATCGGGGTGCAGCCAAGAAGAAGAAGGAAAGGGACGTTTTAGATTCGTCTTCCTCCTTTGATGCAGCTTCGCATGTTGAGCGAATGATTTCGTCTGGGATAATAGATCCCATATTTCAAAGGCCTTATTCTCCTTCGAATGGATATAATTTTGATGAATTTAGTATTGTATGCGAAATGCTTTTAGAATTAGGCCTTATTGTAAAGCGTGAGCTTGACGATGGCTCTCCTTGATTGATGTCTGTGCTTAATAAAGCTTTTCTTTTGAAGTAGTCTTTCGGAGGTCTTTGCCAGAGATAAGATTTCTTCAATATCATCCGAAGCTTTTAATGCTTCTTGCATGATGACCTTGTGTTTCCTTTGAGGAACGCAAGTTTTCGTGTTTTCGTTCTTTGATATTTGAACATTTTCATGCGAAGGATCGCGCTCTTTTTTTTTCTTTTACGAAGGTTTCTGTTTGCCAATACTTGGGTAGATTAAGCTTTCTTTGCTTATCTTTCCCTTCGGCTCTTGTCTGGAGTCTTTGTATCATCCCTCGTGATACATCGATCCAAACTTAGATTACACCAAATACTCAATTGGTGTGACCTTCGGATTCTGTAGGCTTTTGCCTGATATCGTTTTTGAGCTCGAAGCTTCGTTTCTTGAGCCTTGGCTCTTCTACGCCTCCCAGGAAATTGCTCTGGAATTTTTCGAGGGTAAAAAGGTAATTATAAAACTGTGTTATAGTCTTGGAAGGTGCCTCGTTAAAAAACCTCACACTCTTCGCAGGGCTACCCTCGTGAGGAAAAAGAGTGCACCCCCCCGCAGGTTTTGTGCTTTTACATATAGCCATCGCGCGTGCTATCGAAGAGATGTTCTTGGTAGACACGGCTCATGCATTTCTGATATGTCATGGACGAGTTTTCAAGACCGAAGATCTTGAGCTCTGGGTCCTTTTGCTTCCTTCGGACGAAGTGGACATTCTTCCTTCCAGGGGTTTCGCCATCTTCAATACTTCTTGCTTGGAGTTGGTCTCCGAGGACGCTGATCACAGAGATGGGACCAGGAATCTTCGTGCATACATAGCCCTGATGTATGGCTGCTTCAAACTTGTTAATGGACCCCCTTCCGAAGATTGCATTGTAAGGATAAACAATGTCAACCACATCGAAGGTCACATCTTCAGTTCTTGCGTTGTCTCCTTCGCCGAAAGTAACTGGTAGGTTAATTTTTCCCAATGCTTGGATAACCTTTCCAGTGAAGCCGACCAATGGAATTCCTGCAGGTTGTAGTGTTTCATTTTCTAGCTTCATCTTTCTATATGTAGAGGCGAAGAGGATGTCAGCTGAGCTTCCTCCATCGACAAGTATTCTGAGTACATCAAACCCTTTTATATTTGCCTTGATGACCAGTGGGTCTGAGTGCGGTTGGTCAAGGTCCCTTGCGTCTTCTTTTCCGAAGGTGATGTGAACATGGGACCACTTAGTTTTCACAAACGGAGTCCTTGACATCACGTTATGTACCCTTCGAATGTGTTCTTTCCTTGCCCTTCTTGAGTCTAGTTGCTGGGTCGATCCTCCGGAGATAGCGTTAATAGTTTGTCTTTGAGACGTGTAGCTAGTTTCTGTGCTTCTTCAATTGACAACATGATTGACAGAGTGCGAAGGGTATGTTGACATTGGGTTCCCTTGAGACCAGTTTTCACGATAGTTACTCGTGTGTCTGATGGCCTTCTTCGCCTCTCTTTCTGCGGTCCATTCCTATTTGAATTGTTGCAGATTTCGGCACTGCTTTGTTGTATGGCCTTTTCCTTCGCCATGCAACTCGCAGTATGGAGCGCGAGAACTGCTTCTCTGATTGTTTTCTCTGTTTTTGTCTTCGCCGTCTCTATCATGGTTGCTTCGCTCTTTCCCTCTTTCATCGTCTTTGGTTCTCTTTTCATCGCCCCTTTCTTCTCTGTTTTCGAGGTTGTGTACCCTTCGATTGTTGTGATCTTTCGAATTGTCTCTGCTATCGTCGTGCCTTCTGCTTCGACTCGCTTCCTTTTCTTCTTTATACTTCTTCTCATCCTTGACCAGCTGGGATTGCTTCTTTTCGTCTTCTTTTTTCCTTCGGAATTCATCGTCTGATCTCGCGTATTTCTCGAAGGTGTCCAACAGTGCGAAGATGGTTTTGGGTCTCTTCCTTGTTAATGCAGAATGGAAAGGGCCAGCCCTCAAGCCTTCCGTTAGTGCATCAATAACTGTCGAAGCCCCTACATCTTTTGCTCTTGATTTTATTTCCATGAACCTCTGCATGTACTCCCTTAAGCCTTCGTCTTGTTTCTGCTTGCATGAAAATAGCCTTCCCTGATGAATTTCGGATGCTTGGAAGCCTTGGAAGTTGTTTATGAACTCTCTTCTCAATTCGGATCAAGAATTAATCGATCCTGGTTCGAGAGTGGAAAACCATGTCTTCGCTACTCCTTCGACAGCCATGACCAAAGCTTTGGCGTATGTTGAGTTTGTTCCTCTGCCCGATTCTACTGCGGCTTCGAAAGACATGAGGAACTCTCTCGGACATGTTTTTCCTTGGTACGCCTTTATCTTTGGCATTTTGAAATTGACCGGCCAAGGTTCGCTCTGTAGCTCTTCGCTCAAAGGAGAGTTTTCGTTGTAGATGATGCATGGTTGGCTGTCCTTGCCAGAGCTGCTTACTTCATACACCATCTCGTGCTCGGTTTGCTTGCGAGGCTTGTGATGCGCGTCTTGTTCTTGCTTCCTCAGGTTTTCCATTTCTTCATTGTATTTGTTTAACTTACTGTCCATTTCGTTGATCTCTTGTTGGGCTTGCACTATTTTTTCGAGCATGTCCTTTTTCAGCTTCGCTGTCTTTTCGATGATGGCCAACTTCTTCTCTCTCTCGATTCTTTCTTGCTCTATTATGCGAAGCCTTTCGGTTATGTTGCGTGTTTCGTCGTCCTCCTGCTGGAAGCTTGCTGCTTGAGATGTCTCAGCGTTGTTTACTTGCATGGCTTTTAGAGCTTCTTCTTTTCTTGCCACCTCTTCGGCTCTTGCTATTTCTTCTGCAGCTTTGTCCCGCTCTTCTTGCTCTCTTGCTGTTCTGAGTTCTGCTTCCTTCGCTAGCCTTTCGTTTTCGGCTTCGGTTTCTGCACGTTGTGTGTCGCTGACGTTTGTTCTCGGCTTTGCCTTGGCCATGTTGATCGTGGTCGTGGGTTCAACCCGCGTGTTGGCGCCAAATGTTGGGGATCGAAGGTCTTTATGGGCCGGATCGAAGCCCTCCAACGGTTGATGGAAACGTTCTGGTTCTGGCGAAGCCCTCGAAGGTTGTCGATGCCTTCGAATCACCTCGCGAAGCCCTCCTTGCTCGTCGTCGCTACCTTCCGGTTGTAGCGAAGCCCTCTTTTCTGGTCCGCGATGCCGGACGAAGGGGTTCTTGCTCAGGTTCCCTGCAGTTTTGTTGCGCGAAGCTCTCCTTCACCCGCGATGCCGGGCGAAGGGGTCGAGTGATTAGAGAGGTCTGAGTACGGTGCGAATGATTCCTCCTTTGGCTCGTGGCCCGAAAAACAGAGATCATTGCAGGATCATCTCCCTCCATATTTATAAGGGGGAGAGTGACCATATTTACATGTATGCCATTGGCTGCATTAGCACGGCTCTTAGCCTGATGGTTTGACTTGAGTATTGTTCCTGCGCTGTCTGCTTCTCCGTTTTGTCTTCGCCATTGGCTGTCGGTCTTCGCGTGGGTCGGGGGGGGGGGGGGGGGGGGGGCTTCGGTGTAGTCCCCAACAGTAGACCGCGTTGGTTCATCGCCCACGCAGCACCATCACCGTCATACAAATATGAGGGAAAGGACCCGTGCCACGCTCCGCACGCTGCATGGAAGGAGCAGTGTCACACCATATAACCTTCGTCATAACACATCTTTGATGGAAGGAACCATCGTCGCTGCGCCAGCATTTGAGACCGAAACCAATTGATAGAGAGATGGACAAAGGATATGGACCATGCGGGGTATAGAGCGTCAGTGAACTTTGTCCGGCAAGGCCAGCACATATGTGGGGAGGCTAACAATAGATGTGGAGGGGGAGAAGTCATGCATGATCTTCGAGGAGGTGAGAGGAGGGGCCATTGGGAAGGATATCCGCGTACATAAGAGACGGGAGATATGGGGTCAGGCGCGGGTGGAGGGATGGAAAAGAGAGCGGGAGTGGAGGCCGAGGCGCAGGAAAGGGAGAGAGTAGAGGCGGAAGGGTTCGGATTACGAGTTTATTGTAGACGAAGTATGTGGGATGCGCATGTGGTGCTCGTAGATGGGCTTAGCCAGTGATGGGCCAGAAAATCAGCCCCTGACAGCCCAGCACAGCAAATTGTTTTCATTTTCAACATGTGAAGTAAAACATCTAGTCATTAATCCAATGCCCACTTAAATCCAAAAACCAAATCTGAGCATCTCTATCTCTTTATATATATCTGGACGCACCCAACATCATCATTTCCTTTACCTCCCTCAATTGTGGAAAAGGCCAACGAACCAAAAAATTCAGAGTCGTCTTGCAAATGATGCCGACACTTGACGCAGGTACGGTCTGCGTCTTCTCAAAAAAAAATGTAGGGGCTGCTGGCGGGATGGTGATACCGATGCAGCACCTATAGATGACTCCCGTTGCATACATCCCACAAGTCTCCATGCGGATCGATTTGGAATTCACGGGAACATGGCGTTCAACATGTTCCGGTGCAGCTTCTGCTCCTCGCCGGCAAATGAGTCCCTTGCTCTGCCGATGCCGCTGTATATGAATATTTGTAATCACTTGCATGCAGTTGTTGGCGCCAGCAAACTCTACAAAGGAGAGGGCACGATGGTAGCAGCGGCCATGTCTCGAGCGTGCTGCAGTACAGCAGGCCGTGCATGAGGTGCTTTGTCCAGAGAGGGTAGTGCCTGTCAAGCAGGAACAAAGATCGCGCAGATCAAACCTTAGGCATAACAACCGTCAAGCGGTTATTCGCAGCCATCATAAGTCTTATGACCATGTAAACAGGACAGCACCCTGCAGGTCATCTTCATCGTGCGATTGCATAATCTTTTTAACCGAGGTAACAAGGTATAACTCTGCTTTCAACTGTACATTGTCTGCAGGTTTGTTGGTCTCTACCTTTTTAACTTAGGTAACATTGTTTAACCCGCTGTGATGCTTCAGTTTTTAACGTCTGGCAAGTTTCCTTCTGTTCATTCATGCTATCTTCAGTAGACAAATAAAGCAACCTACCTGGTCGAATGATGGAGATGCGAGTCACTGTCATTGAACCCCTCAACGGGTTAGAGAAATGGTAACTATCACTTCTTCATTTTGTTTGTAGCATACGAATTGCAATTTCATTATATATCTATGGATGGCAGCTTTTTGTTCACAGGAATCAAATTATGTGGATGAAACTTGATTATGTTATATTATATAGACAAAATTTATTCATTTCATTTAGTAGATTTCCCATCTATAAAAGCAACAAATTATGAGGGTTGATCTGCATTTCTTGATGTCTTTTTGCATTCACCGCTTACAAGGTCAGCTCCCTATTGCACCTATCCATCGTAGTTGGTTGCTTGCCATGTCCATGATCAAGGGTTTTTGTCCACCTTATTGTCCAGATCGAGCCCAACGAATGACTAACATCATTGTCTTTAGTCTAACCTATTGACAGCTGGGATATCTTATGCATGTTCTTCTCCCTATATCTTGGGGTGATGGGATTTGGCCACATAAAACATGACTGCTTGACTACCTTGTTAGTGTCTCATGTGTGGCCCTCATGCTCTGAATCATATTTATGCCCCATATCACAATCGCTCATTGGGAAAGCTTTAGTCCCATGACCTCTCCACGAAACAAGCGACAAAGTTACGAGACTGAAACAAGTGTTTTTTTTTCATTTCAATCTTTAAGTTAAGCCCAAGCAATAGAAGTTTCAGAGTAGGCACTGAATTATTCTTGCTGCATATTCTTGTTGAAATTGTTATTGTACAACACTATGGTAATTTAGAAGTGCAAATACATTGTGCATGGTTGGTGCTATTTTCTTGTGCCTTTTCTTGATGTTGCCACATGTAGGCCATGATCTTGCGCATGACAAGGGAGAATCAAAGCAGGATCTGATGTCTAGATTGAGAAAATCATAATGTCTTGAACTTGAAGGAGAACCGAAGGATAGGCTCTCGGCTTATGGAAAGCATGCATTATTTGCCCCACATACACGAAAACAAGAGAAAGAAAAAACAGGGCCTTGTCGCTAATTGCGATTTCATATATCTCCACTGCAAATCCTTGTTTACAATAAGATTGCCAAATATAAACTTAAAAAGTCAGAAAACACTTCGGAAACATGTTCATGGATGAAATCAACCACTCTAAGCATGATTTCTATCATTATTTGGAAAACAAAGGTTCAAAAGACTCCCAGGGCCCTTTGGTCCTCTGACGTCGCCAGTTGCAGCTAAATTGAAGGGAGGCATTTAGATGGTCTCATACTTGAACATGCCCTGACTTTCAGCTAACTTGTCATGAAAGGATTTCAAATCCTCCAAACCATGGCCCGTAAAATTGTCGTTCAGCATGCGCATCACATTTTCATCACAATTCTTCTCAGTGGTCTTCAGCTTCTCACCTCGACGTATCTCAACATCTAGCTTCTTCAGCAACTCTGCTTCCTCTTTAATGAGCTATTGCAAATACAGTTATTTTCACTTGTAGAGAGAATTTGTTAGCCAATAGAGGAATGGTTCAATCGTAGTAATGAGAATGCTGACTAGCAGATGAAAAGAGTGATACAAGTGTCTAACTATCCTTTAGATTGTCATATGCAGAATGAAATATGAGCCCCGGTCCTTTATAGTATTCTATAAAGACTATACACAAAGACTCTATGTTATACAAGATGATGCGTGTGCCTTTATATAGGACGAGTATGATAGGTGGTACAAAATATAAAGTGAATGCATTAAACGCATGCTAAAATAAATCGTCTAAAGTTTAGATGCGCCTAGCATGGACAGACGGATTTGGCATGATATCTAACACTAACGTAGAAACAAATGTACTTTTTAGCATGTATAAAGGTGCTTGAGCTTAGATTTAGAAAATTTTGATTTGTGGAAAAAAAACGAGCTGTGAGAAATATAACCAGCAATGGATTCGATATGCAGGAAAGGTACTGCCAGTTTAGAAACAAAGGCTCCTTTTTAGCGTATAATGGATACTAATATTTTAAGTGTCTTTTTTAAGTACATAATAAATGTATATATCAATATCATGTACTGTTTTAGTGGGGGGAAGTCAACATTGTGTACAGAGTTGTTTTTCATACTGTTTTCCCATTCGGTGAACATTATTTGTTCAGTATTGTGTTCAATCGCTAGCGAGTACTTAGTTGTTCAATGTAGGGAAAGAAACAACACTAACCAAATAATGTTCACTAAAGAAAATAAAAGCCTCAAAGGATAACTCTCTACTTGTTACCGCCCCCCCCCCCCCCCCCCCCCACCCACTAAAACAGTGCATCCTATTGATATACATATTTATTAAGTACATCAGGAAAGGTACGCAAAAAATAAAAGTATTTATTATACGCTAAAAATGAGCCTTTGTTTATCTGACCTTCCATGCCTATCTAATACAACACTTGATATATTTTTTGCGGCTCGTTTTTTTGCTCAATCAAACCGTACCAAATATATGCTCACACAGAGTTATTACGTGCTAAAAAGGTCCTTTGTTTTTGTGCTAGTGTTAGATATCATGCCAGATCTGTCCATCCTCACTAAGTGCACTCAAACTTTAGACAATTCATTTTAGCGTGCATTCAATGCATTCTATTTATATTTTATACCACCAAACATACTCGCCTCTATATAAAGGCAGGAGCATCGTTCCCTACATCATATAGTCTTTGCGTATAGACTTTACAAAATACACCAAAGGGCTTGATATTTCATTCCGCGGACTGCATAGAGAGGTTGTTTGAAAAATGGGTAAGGAAACACACTTGTATCACTCTTATCATCCACTAGTAAGCATTAGAATTATTGGTTTAACCATTCCACTTTTCTCTAACAAATTCTCTACAGGTGAAACAAATGTATTGCAACAGCTCATGAAAGAGGTAGTAGAGCTGCAGAAGAAGCTAGAAGCTGAGATATGCCGAGGTGAGAAGCTGAAGGCCAAGGAGAAAAGCTGTGATGAAAATGTATTGTGCGTATTGAAGGACAATTTCACTGGCTTGGGATTGGAGGATTTGAAATCCTTTAATGAAAAGTTAGTTGAAATCAAGGACAAGACCACCTAAATGCCTTGCTTCAATCCAGCTGCGACTTGTGATGTCAGTGGAGTTGGGGTTATGGGAGTTGTTGGAACCTTTGTTATTTCCAAATAATGGTAGAAATCATGCTTAGAGTGGTCAATTGCATCCATAAACATGTTTCCAAAATGTTGGCAGACTTTATAAGATTATATTTGTAGATCGTATTGTAAACATGGATTTGAAATGGACATATATGAAATCAAAATTATTCAATATGACAGCCTTATTCTTGGAATGGATCTATTTTCCTTTCTCATGTTATTATGTATGTCAGGCAAAGTATGCATCCCTTGGGGAAGCTGAGAGCCCACCTTTAAGGTCTCTTTCAAGGCATCAAGATTGTTTTTAAACCCAAAAGACATTAAGACTTTGTCAATCTGGACCTGCGATCAAGACGAAACAAGAAAGAAGGATCATGTTTTGATTCTTCCTTATCATGCACGATATCACTACCTTTATTTATGTGGCAACATTAAGAAAGGCAGAAGAAAAAGAGCACAAACGGTGTACATCGCAATTGATCTTCTAAATAAGGTTGTCCAATGGTGTTGCACACTAACAGTATCAACTAGAATATGCAGCAAGAATAATTCAATGCCTACTCTGAGACTTCTATTGCATAAGATCAAGGTGTCTCTGCAGTCAGTAGGTTAGACTAAAGAAAATGACCTTAGTCATTCATTGACCTCTGGACAATAAGGAGGACAAGAACCCATGATCATGGACGTTGGCATAATGTGTACGAAGAATCCTAGTAAGACAACCGACCTTCCAAGGATGACTACCCAAAAAGATTAAAAGATCATTACATGATAAGAAACAGGAATAATCACCCATTGTTTGACATAGAAAGTATACAGGATGACGGCATACAACCTACTGACTCCAAACTAAACAAAACATGCTACTCTGGTCATGTAACATTCTAAAAATACCAACTGTGGGTTTCCATGCAATATTTTGGTGTGAGAGCTATCGTCTCAAACTCCCAACTCACACATTTTTTATGACCAACAAGATGAAAACTACACGATGGATCGGCAAAACAGGAAACAGGCCTCATAGGAAGTGAATGCAAAAAGACATCAAGTATGTAGATCAATTCTCATAAGTTGTTCCACATAGATGAGAAATCTACTAATAACCGAAACTAATAAATTTAGTCCATATAGTGTAACATAATCAAGTTTCATCCATCTAATTGGATTCTTGATAAAATAATGTTGCCTTTGTTATGAATTGAGAAACAAATGTCATCCAAAGATATATAACGAGATAGCAATTGGTATGCTACAAACAAAACGAAGAAGAGATAGTTACCATTTCTCTAACTCATTCAGGAGTTCGATGACAGTTACTCGCATTACCATAATCTGACAAGGTAGGTTGCTTTATTTGCCTACTGAAAAAGATATGAATGAATATAAGGAAACATGCCAGAAGTTAAACTGAAAGCGAACTAGTTGATTACTTACCTTTACTATCATCTGATTGTCTCTCATGCCATAGGTTGTGGGAGAATATATGGATGATTGCAGAATGTCCACCTCCTTTCAGTAGCTCTGACATGCAATTCTATACAAGATGTGCGACTTTTGTGTAGCTAGGATCAAGTTAGACAACCATGTGGTCCACATCCTCTTTATTGAGATGATATGGTGACCTCAATTGCTAAGCTGCTCCTATCCAGTCAAAAACGGAGGTGTATTCAATCGCCGACCCCTCCCCCACCCCCAACTCTTGCTACCTCTCCTCTGAGCAGGACAACAAGGCTTGGCTGAAGTTCAGATATAATTATCAACAGTGTACTGTTCAATCAATTGCTTCATTCATATCTGAATATCAGCCAAACCATATTGTCTATGAGCGGACAATAAGGCTCGGCTGATTGTCCCCTCATTGACATTGCTCAGGCACGTGATTCAATAATGGGGGTCAAGGCCACTGACACCAATGATTCCAATATTGTTTGGGATTCCTCTTCACTATAAGTGCTGCTTCAGATCTTTCCTGGTCAAGTGGCCGGAGTAGAAACAACCTGTCTCACTTGAAAGACAAATCTGCAAAAAAGGTTAAATAGAAGACACTTGGAAGCTCCAATGAAAATCTTACGAGATTAGAATCCAGTGGATGTCAAAGCATCAATACAATAAAATCAAATACCATTCACTGCTATTAAAAATTATAAATGAGCATCACAATTTAAGATTTAGCTACTCATATATTAAATACCATGTTGAAAGAACAGAAAAAGTATATGGAATATATTCTAGAAGTGCTAGAAGAGGATGCTCTCATCAGCAAAATACAGGCTCAAACAATCCTTCAGGATTGGTTCTAGCTTCCAAGAATGCTCCTCCTATGCTACATACCCTGTGCTCCTTGCTACTGTATATAGACAAGCAGATTTTTTGACAGTTGCAGCTGAACTAACAAAGACCATTTTGTAAGAAAATGGACTACAAACAGACGACAAGCTACAATCACAGAGATAAGGAAGCTTCCTGCTATTGTGAGTTGATTAGAAGCTTCATCGACATTCCTCATGTACGCTGCTCACGCCGCTCCCAAGCCGAACCCTGAAATTAATCCATATAATATGTATGAAGAATCCGAGTAAGGCAGCTGACTTTCCAATGATGAGTACCCAAAAAGATTAAAACATCATTAGATGATAAAGAAACAGGAATAATTACCCCATTGTTTGGCATAGAAAGTATACAGGATGACGGCATATGACCTACTGACTCCAGACTAAACTTTCTAAAATTACCAACTTTCTAAACAAACATTGATGAACATCATAGAAAGTATACAGGATGACGGCATAAAGAAACATGCTACTCTGGTCACGGAACTTTCTAAAATTACCAACTGTCTGTTTCCATGCAAGGTTTTGGTGTAAGAGCTATCGTCTCAAACTCCCGACTCGCACACTGATGAACGACAAGACGAAAACTTAAAATTAGGATCAAGATGCAAATTCATAGAGCTTGATCAGGATCAATTAATAGTAAAAAAAGAAAAGGTCATCCATGGTAACATGTCATACAAAAAGAAATGAAAGTCATGTTTTTTGCAGATATTGCTTTCTTTTGCAAGTAAAGAGATTTCAAAAACTAATTTGCCGAATCGACCGAAATAGTTGAACGATGGGCAGGATCACTTATGAAGGGTCTAGAATGACCCGAGTTCATAAACATGTCAAAAATCCATGTTTCCTATGCAGGTTACACTCCTTAGCTTTAAATTTTTATTGAGTTCAAGCAGGCAACAAATAATAATACATCCTTTTGCTCAGTCGAAAATTGTGGGGGGGGGGGGGGGGGGGGGGGTGTGGCTTATGTGCTACTCTGCTAACAATGTTTACCATAAATTTTAAATTTGAATTTTTATGGTAGTTTATACATAAAGTTAAAGGATAATACATTAAAATAAATTAATCTTAATCTAAACGTACAAAAAATAATAAATTAGAAATACATAATAACTTTACTACGATGACATTCTTTTTACCTAGTTGGGAAGTGACTGCATACAAGTAAATCATTATACAGCATTAACATATGGTGCTTTCCCATATAGCCTTTAAATGGTTTTTTATCTGTTTCCCTCATGGATTGATGTGACATCGAACATAAACTAAAAATAAATAAACTGCACGTTAGTGCCACAATGTTTTTGGGATATTCATTAAGATTAAGCAACATTTTATTTTACTCAATAACATGTGATTCGTTTTAGGAAGAACACGTGATTGAAGAATAGCAAGATAAATCAGATGCACCAACCCAATTTGGGCTGGGCTGAACATGCGCCATTTAACGTGAGTTGAGGTCAAAGTGACGTCCATGAGGTGTGCCGCCACTATGTTAATTTGTGGCTAGTGCCATTTTGGATGGGCTGAACCGTTGATGGCTTCGAAGGACTAGAGGATATGGCACAGGCCAGCCCCCCCCCCCCCCCCCCCCCCCCCAGTTGGATCCACCACTGCTTTAGGTACTACAGTAAGAGCCTATATGGTCAAAAAGGTTTGGAACACAAGGTTCAAATCCTAATAAATGACCGAATAATTCAAACTAAAACTTAAATCATAAAGCAGTTTTCCCTTTCCAAAGAGGTCCTATGAAACAAAATATAGTAGAGTCAATAGATAAGGCCATGAGTTCTATTGCAGTTACCAATACAGAGCGAACTTGCTAAACATCATCAGTGCTTTGTTCAACATTCTGCTGCATGGTATCTAACTTATATATTACATACTCCAACTTTTTGACACGTATCTCATTCGAAATCCTTGCGCTGTAGTCGCACTTGTCAAATGGACGATATTCATAAGCACTCTTGATTTCCTCACGCAATATTGTTTGAATATCCTACCAATCACAATAATAATGAGTCAATGATTTAACATGCCTGATTTCATAAATGTAAATTCGCTAGAAGGAAAACAAACTGAGAGGCAGAGACATGTATTCAGAGAATTCGTCAGTGGAATGTAAGTAAAACTGGAAAGAGCAAAGTTTAGCCTGCAAAATATTATACCGAATTAGGTGCTAATATACAGTGCACCATACGAGAAATTATTTATTCAAATCACTGATTTCCCAGAAAACGGCACCAAGATTTCCCTGTCTGGCCCAAGAACGCAGTTATCGACAGAGGACTGACGGAGGGAAGGAAAAAAAGCAATTTCTTTTTAGGGCCCGTTTGGCTCCATGGAATTGAATCATTTTCTAAGAATCCAATTTCAAGAATTCGTTTGTCTGGAATTGAAACAGTTGGAAACAGATTCAATTCAAATATTCCCGTTTGGCTGCACACTGAATTAAATTCATGGAATTGAAATCTGAAGCTTGTTTGGCTCCTTTGCACATGGAATCAATTGAATATTTCCAAATACACAAACTCAGATGCCACTTGGCATCACCCATGCATGCAACTCCAACCAAAAAGGGCTAAAATTATAACCACATCTGATTAGATGTCAGTTGATCCAGAAGAGATAAAAATTACAAGACCATGGACTGAACCCACGGTGCACCAGAAATGGATAAAAATGACAAGAACATTGCCACAGCTGATCCATTTTCAGGCACAATAAACAGTCTCAAAGGTACCAACTGAAATCACAACAGAGTATTAACAATACAAACATGAAATTAAAACATGATCTGTCAACTGTATGACTCCCGTACAGATTCACTGTCAATTGATACCTTGTTTCTCTCCCAGTCCCATCCAAATCCACTGGATGACAGCATGCCATTGATGATATTGTAATGCTTGTCAAATGTCTTGCTGCGGGACTCGATGTTGCTCTTTGCAATGTTGACACCACACTTCTCACGAACATTTTTTATTGCTGCAGTATACACATGAGACTTCCATCCATTTTGACACCTGTCACCCTTCTTGTAGTACTCTACGAATGTGTCCAGCAACACTTTATCCATTTCATCATCCCATGGAACATAACCCCTTGGCACTTTCTTGCCCTTCTCCACATCCTGCAGCAAAGGAAGTTTCAGGTGTTAATGTAAGCATCTCAAAAAATGGAAAATAAAACATTCAGACATGTGCAAAAAAGAATACATAGTAAGGCAATAGAAATTTGACAAGATCAATCCAAAAAGTGGCAGTCCAATGAAACAAAAATCAAATTTGCTACAATAATCAGGCATCTACTCAAAATCTATCCAGTGAACCTTTTTAGCAAATTAGAGCAATGGTCAGACATGTATTTATCTAGTAAATTAATACATTGATCACTGCAGCCAGCCACGTTGAGCTTGTTTCCCTAAACTAGTTGGTGTACAATCAACGAGAAAACAAATTTGATGTACACTGATCACTCCCGTTCTGGCAAATACAGAACAACCGATCGACCTGGCTCTTTGAAAATACAGACCAACCGATCTGGCTCTGATCTGAAACCACATACTACTACTCAAATACAGACCAACCGATCTGGCTCTTTGAAAACAACTAAGTCACTGACGCAAAGAGCTTTGCTGGGCTCTCTCCAAGCCGCCAACGCATTCCCGGGCTTGGGATCTGAGAGTATAAGCGCAAAAACTGGCAGCTAAACATGAGCAGATACCCACGACGTCCCTACCGAGATCTAGCAGCAAAGTAAGGAGGAGGACGAATGGTACCTGGGTCGCCATGGTGATCGATGAAACCCTAGGTTGGGATTCGGCGGCGCGAGTGGGTCAGGGCGTAGCACGGACAGGAAGGCGGGGATGGCGACGCAGCAACGTTGAAGGTGGGGACGGCGATGTAGCAACTTGATGGAGCGGGCGGCGACGGACACGGAGACGGCGACGGCGAGTCGACGAGGACGGCTTCCAGAACCTCAGGATCCGGAAGGCCGGCGGGTGGTGGATCCGTTTCGCGGCATCGGAGGCGCGGAGGTGCTCCAGGCGACGGCGGCGGCGTGGAGGTTTTCAGGCGAGGGCGGCGGCGCCGTGGAGTCGGGCACAGGAGAGGTCGGGAGAGGTTGACGATTCGAAAGGATTCGGAACTTTTTGTTCGGAAACAGGAGTAGGCTACCAATTCGGCAGCTGGAAAAGGCCTAAAAATTCATTTCGATTCCATGGGCCGCCAAACAGGCCGGCATCTAGAAATTGATTGGATTCGGGCTGATTCGGGGCATCCAAACGGGCCCTTAGAGTTTTGGAGACGAGTGTGATGGAAGGATACTGAAATATTGAGGGGAAACGAATAGTGCTGATGAGATTGAGAGACGATCCCTGAAATCCATTTGATAGAGTTCCAGAGTTGTTTTAAGAGGGCAAAGGTGGACCGTTGGATCAACTTGATTGATGGCTTAAAATTTGGTGTAGGTCGGGCCTGCTTGATTGGGGTAGGGACAAATGGAAGTTTCTAATTGTGGTCTCGCCTCCGTCAGTTGTTGGTCTGAAAACCCGTGGCAGTTGAAAAACTAGCGAGTCTCGACTCTCGACTAGCTCGCCAAACTCTGCAAAATGGTGATGGTGAGGAGCAGGCCGTAAAAAAATCTGCACCAACATAACCAATCGACTGAAAGTCTGAAACAGAGTCCCACATGCTTTATCTGGCTCCGTGCACAGAGAGGAGTTGAAAGTCTTTGATGCACTATCTGACGATCATCCCATGGCTGTTGTATATCCTCTCCGGCGAGCCGGCATTTGCCACGGTCATCAAGAGAGACTTTGCACCCTACGGCCGCGACCTCTGTGGCGGTGGCGGTAGTGGCAACGGCCTGCCGACACGCCGGTTCTCCAACGGCCGGCTTGCCGACTTGCCGTCGACTTTATCTTGGAGGCTTTGAAGCTACCGCCGCTAGTGCCGCCATACGTTGACCCAACACAAATATCAGCAGCCTCGCCACAGGTGCCTGCTTCACCTCCGCAGGCGCCGGTTAGGACAATGCCACGTCTGATTTTTCGTAAGCCCATCGCCACCTCGTCTCAGATCCCTGTTATGCCATTGTCATCAAATCGGTCCTGTCGTTATTTTTTTTGAGACGAAAGAAGAAATATATTAGACCATAGTTGAGTACATCATCAGGTTACAAGCACACAGGAATACAACCTGATCATCTAAAAGTCTTGTATAGTCTAAAATCTATATGACGCTTCGTATAGAAGGCTGCACAGGCAAACACTCGGCGTACACAGGCAAACACCCGGCAACAGACTCGAGAACAGAAGCCTGACGAACGGCAGCCAACACTCCTGCAGGCGAAGTGGAGAAACTTCTTCTTTTCTTGTGTTTTTCTTCTTCTTCTTTCTGTCACCGAGAAAAAAGAAAGACTAATCTGCATATTCTCCCTAGTCCTTCATTGTGGCCAGATCTAACCATAACAAAACGGAGAAGAGACCGGAGAAAATTATTCCATGACGGCGGCATCATATCTGCCTTGATGTCGCCACCCGGAAAACCAAGTCTCCATGTCATCGATCCGATGAAGTTGCTGACGTCGATGCGCCCCCATCTTCAACAGATCCACCATGGAGAAGACGAATCCACCCTGCCCCCTTGCCGTCGCCGGTGAGGAGGAGAAGATAAATCCCCAATGCCAAGAAACTTGACATGGAGAGACTCTAACCCTAGATGACTCATCTACTGAAGAAACAAGGAAAAAAACGATGGATCCCCACTCCCTTCGACCTCCGGCGAGATGCTGAAGGGGAAGGGAGGGGGACCAAGCTCTCACGGAGGCGAGAGGCGGCGGCGGCAGCGCTAGGCTCGTGTCGCACGTTCACGGGAGAGCCCTGCTCTAAGATTAAGGCACCCGTCAAATCGGTCCTGTCGTTGTGGAGAGCTGAGCTGGACTACTTCAAGGAGAGCGTGGACACATCTTCCTCAGCGACGACAAGGACCAGGAAATGATGTATTGCTGTCGGAGTCATTCTACATCCGAAGCTGTAGTACGCGCGGCGGCGTCCGACTACCGTGTTGCAAAGTCGTCGTTCGTTTGGGTGCTGCACGCCATGAGGGGGGCGTGCAAGGTGGACCTCAACGGGCTCCCGCCGATGGAGGACACCTTCAAAGGGCTTCCTCGAGGAATCCAGTAGTACATCGAGAACGCGGTGATGACGCGGAAGGTCCCCGACGCCGCGCTCACCAACACCGTCGTCATGCAGATGTTCGCCGCCGGGGTCGTTCGGGCGGCTGGACACAAGATTCTGCAGAATGTCTTATGATGCGTCGCGGTGTGCTGATGCGGATGGCTTCCTCCGCTTTATATAGTGCACCATGCGCGGCAGGTGCGGCGCCGTCCGTGGTGGAGTAATCTACACTTCTTGTCGCTGCGGCTTCCTCCCTGGATCCAGAACGATCGGAGAAATGAAAATGAGAGCATCAATGACATTGCCCGGGGACCCCATCCCACGATTTGGTGCGGTGCAACCCTCGAAGGACCAAGAGGGCGCCAGAGAAGGTACGGACTGCAAAGGTGTAGCGTGACGACTGAACACGTCTGCTTGGTATCAGCCATCGGGCAGAATCCAGAGGAAAACAGGAAGGGAGAGAAAAGAAAAGGGTTGTTATAACGCCAGATGCACTTACCATGACATGAACCTCACGCCAAGTCTCTTAATTAATTAGTGACTGGACAGAAATTAAAGGAAATGATCTTTAACATATATATGCCTCCAGAAATTAAAAAATATGGGCACATGGCTTCCAACTGATGTAAATTTTTCTTATTACCACAATCCCTGAAAACATTGGAGAGGACATATCGCACAAGTGGAGAAGACATGATTCCAAAGAGCAAAAGTACCGCAAAATCCAGTAGTCTGGAATTTGTAGTGCACTTTCCACCGGTGAACAACAGGTTCAAACACAACAAAGAACACCGCAAAATACTGTAGCGGGGGTATGGAATTACTAGAGTGCAGCTAAAAATAGACCATTTCTAGCGGCGGGCATGGGCACCACGCAGCTAAAGCATTTGTTAGGGAGAGCTATGATGTGGCCTGTTGCTACAAACGATATTTTTAGCAATGGTTCTTGTTGTTGGTTACAAAGTTCAAACAGTAAAGGGAGAATCCTCCTAGGGTCTACCACACTTGGGACGGACCCTAGGTAGGACTTAGAGGGGGACAGACAAGAGCCATGGGCTAGTAAATAACACACTACCTATTAATGAGGGGGTAAGGGGGTATTTATAGCCATACCCCCTTACAACCCTAGGTTTCCTAAGTACAATATTACCCTTGACCTAAAGGTACTACAGTAATTACATCCTCAATACACATAGGATGGTAACCCTAATGGGCCCATGGCCTAAGTACATGAATGCTTCTTCCCTATTCTATCTACTTGGGCCTTGGTGGGCCTTTTTCCTAACAGGCCAAGGAGTTAGGGGGAGGGGACACTATGGGCCTCCCCCAACAGCTAGCCTCGCACAGTCGAGATCCTCCTTCGGAAGGGCCGAAACTGTGGTTCTTCGAGGTCCACCCGTCGTCCCCTCTCTCGGCGCTCCGAAGGCCTGGTTTTGTCGCGGGTTGTTCCGAAGGTGCTGCTTCCGATGACAGTTGTCCAAAGGATGTCTCGACGTTGTTTGTCCGAAGGATTTTGTTGGACCGCGTTTTTTGTTGTGTTGGTCCGAAGGCTTGTTCTTGACAGCTTTGGTCGAAGGTGTCCCCTTCGGACTTTGTTTCGCCGAAGGTTTTTTGTTGACGTCGATGACTGGCTGACGTGTCCGTCCTTTTTTACCGCCTTTTTTATTGCTTGCGCGTATTCCGGAAAGTGACGTCGGTTTGTCAGCGGGCGTGACGTGACGCGAAAAGACGTTTTGTCTTTGGGTAACGCGTGTGTCGGCCGTTGGATCGCTATCGGACGGGCGCGCCGTTTCGCCTTTGGCCTATATAGGGGCGGGTTACCCCTTAGGGTTTTACCCTGCTCCCGTCATTTTCCCCGCAGTTATTTGTGCCGTGCCGCCGCTTGCTGCTGTGCATTGCTTCCGTCGTGCCGACGCTCTCCCCTTTCTTCCGACGCCCCTCAGCCTCTCCGACCGACACCCTGGCTAGTTCGATGGCTCGCAAAGGTTCGAAGAAGGCTTCAGGGCCTGCCGTTCGTGTTCGCGCTGATGATAACCTTCCGGCGTCGCCCTATCTCGGGAAGAGCACTCTGAGCAAGGGCGATCTCGATGAGATGGCCCGAAAGGGCTACTTTGAGCGCGTTCGGGCCTTTCTGCCTCGGTCGGACGAGACCTCTCCCTCACCGAAGGATGGGTACGTCGTTCTGTACCGTCGGTTCTTCGAAGGAGGGTTTCGTATGCCGTGCTCTTCGTTCGTCTGCGAGGTGCTTGATCTCTTCGGCCTTGAGATCCAGCAGATGACGGTCAATGCCCTGGTTCGTCTTGGCGTCTTCGAGTGGGCTTTCTGGATGGCCGAAGCAGAGCCGCATGCCGGTGCTTTTGCTCTTACGCATTACGCGTTGGTGTACAAGAAGACCCTGAACTTGGGTGGGAGGAATTTCGTCGGCTCGATGGGGACTGTGTCCTTTATGGATCGTCCCGATGAGGTGTTGCCGGTGAAGGCGTACAAGAACCACTGGGGGAAAAACTGGACTGTCGAATGGTTCTATTATCGGGTCGAAGAAGGTTGCAACCTTCAGTTGTCAATGTCCGAGGTTCTATTCTATCGGCACCCGCCAGTGGAGGCGGACGGGACTTGTGAGGCCCGAAGGGCTCTGTTAGCTTCGGTCGCTCGTGATTTCACGATGCGCGATTTGATGGAGGAGAGCATTGCGGCCGGGGTTTGGCCACTGAGTCAGAACTGGACCGAGAAGTTTCTCGAGAAGCGCTCCGAGACGGAGTCTGTGATTCAGTTCTCGAGCGACGCTCTCCCTGGTATTCTGTCCTTTCGGCGTTCATTTGTGAATTTGGGCTTGTCTTATTTTTACCGACTCAGGTTATTTTGCAGCGATGACGAGGAAGGAGATGGAGCGTCGGGCCGTTGATCTCCTTGGCTCTGTGACCTCCGATGAGGTGTCTCGTGCCGCACGGCTGTTGAGGGGACCTCGGAGGAACCGGGTGTTTTCTTTGAAGTATCCCGACGTCGAGCTGCCAGCATGCGTCGCCGTCGTTCCCGTTGGAAGGAAGGGTGCAACCGACGAAGTTGTGGAGGAGGGAGAGGTCGACGTCGGGGCTTCTTCCTCGGCCGCTGCATCTGTGACGGCGCAGAAGCGTGCAGCTGGAGATGTCCCTGCTCCGGCTGCGAAAAGGGCTAAGGCCGTTGGTGATCGTGCCTCGAAGGGGGTGGCTGTGGGTGAAAAGGCCCTTCCTGAGGGCAACAGTCCTGATGTTTTGGATGGATATGGCACGGAGCCGGAGGGTGCGTCGGACGAAGCTGTCCCTGCTGCGGTGGAGACTTCTGCTCCGAAGCAGGCTGACATTGCCGAAGGTGCTGTACCGGCGATTCATAACTTGGACTCTGATGACGATGACGTCGGCTTCTGCGGGGTACCCGCCTTCGCATCGAGGCTGACGGGAGCACCGAAGGAGACGCTGGAACCTATCCATCGGTCTCCGGGTATCGTGCCTTCTTCTCACAACTCTTGTTTTGTTGATCCCGGTAGCCCTACTAACTCCATTGCTCCAGCCGGAGGGAGTGGAGGCGTCGAGAAGACTGCAGAGAAGGATGTTCCTGTACCACGCCTTGGGCGTGGTGCCGGCAAGGGCTTCTTCGGACAATCACCAATTGCTGCTGCCGGACCGCCCCCTATCGAGGGAAACCTTGTGTGGGACGACTTCATCGACCGCCCGGAGGCTACTCAAGCGCTTCGGGAAGTTTATGACTTCATCGTGTCGGACGATCTGATGGAGTGTGTCAAAGAGATTCCTCCAGAGACCGCTGCTTCGGCGCTCTCTGCGCTGACCATGAAGGTAGTTGTTTGCCCGTGCATTGTTTTTGCTTGATCACTTGACCGTTATCTTAATCGGCTTGAATTTGATGCTGACGGCGCTCTTGGCTCGCCATGTCGAGGACTCGCTTGTGGGTCTTGATATGCCTCGGCTTCGGGCTCGTGCCGAAGTCGCCGAGGCCGCTGCTAAGTCTGTAGAGCGCGGGAGGGATGCTCTTGCCGAGAGTCTTGAAAAGACTGAAGCAGCCAGGAAGCAGCTTGCTGAGACGCTGACGAGGAAGGATGGTATCATCAAGGACCTTACTGACAAGCTGGCGGCCGTCGAAGAACGGGCTCGGCAATTGGATACCGACCTCTCGAAGGAGAAGGGGGCCGTGGCATCTGAGCGGGAAGCTAAGGAAGCGGCAGCAAAGGAGCTGGCCGAGGCGCAGAAGCAGTTGGAGGCTAGGGCCGGTGTTGGGGGATCGAAGGTCTTGATCGACTCGGCGATGCCCTCCAACGTTAAGTGTGTGGTGATTGCGTCCCTGCGAAGCCCTCCTGGCGTCCTCAGCGCTCAGATTGCTCCTGGCGAAGCCTTTTCAACACTTCGAAGTCCTCGAGCTTCTTGGCAAAGCCCTCCTGAAATGTCCACGGTGCTGGACAAAGTTCAACTGCCCAGGCTGTTTCTCGGGTCTTACGTTATGCGTCGTTCCGAAGCCCTCAATCGTCCGCGGTGCTGGGAGAAGGGGTTGAAGGATGACAGAGAAAAGTGGACAGAGTAAATGATGTGTCTTTGGCTCGAGGCCCCCAAAAACCGATGTCATTACAGGGGGTCTTCCCTCCATATTTATAGGGGGGGGAAGACTATTATTACAACTGTGCCATTGGGCAATTCTGTTACGTCTTCCGGTCTGGGTCTTTATAGGTGGCTTCGCTGATCTTCTACCCAGGGCTCCTTCGCGTCACTCCATGCCCTTCGCTGGTGGCTGTTGTTCCTTCGTGTTGTCTTTCGACCCTTCGCTTATGGCTGTAGCCCCTTCGCGTGCCGAGTACTTGTTGCTGGATCCCCAACATTAGCCTTCAACTGGTGAAGTGCCTTGTGTAACGAGGACCTGAAACAATTATACATATTTTCGTAACAAGTCAGATCGTCACGCCTATTTTTGAGGTCTCTATCTTATTTTTACTATTTGATCTAAGTGTCGACTCGTTTCCCGGGGTGCTTTTCATCTATAAAAGGAGTGCCATCTTCGGTGTGTTACCGAGATCTTTTGAGTCCTCTCTTTTTAATGTGATAGACCCTTTCTCTTTGGTTCCTTCGCTAAGCCTCTGCCCTCTTCGCGTGGATTCACTTGTCTCTGCGAAGATGCCTCCTAAGGTCGCTTTGCTCGAGAGAGAATGGAATGACACATTCGGTCACTCCGAATGCATAGATGCTTATCTTGATGACAATTTCACCACTAAATTTGGGCCTAGAGCCTCAGCTCGTTCTCCTGGATCTAGCCTTGTTCCAAGACCTTCGGCTGGCGAAGCCGTTATCTTTCTTGAGTTCTTCAAGTATGGGCTTCGGGTACCTGCACATCCTTTTGTTGCTCAGGTTCTGAAGGCTTTTCAGCTGAAGATTCACCAGCTTACTCCAAATGCCATTGCGAAGCTTGCCATTTACGTATGGGCATGTAAGTCCCAAGGCTTTGAACCCAGTGTGTCCGCCTTCGCTTTCACCCATCGAGTCCACTTTCAACCTACCTTGAAGGTGAGATCGGACAGCTTTGGAGTGGTCAACTTCGTTCACGCTAAATCGAAGAATGTTCCAGCATTTGGTCAAGCAAACAAAGTGACATCTCACTGGAAAAGCTGTTGGTTCTACGTTAAATTTAGCGAAGGCTCTGAGATTGTCAGCTCCATGCAGGCTCCTAAATGGTTGATCCAAGCTGATGTTAATCATGATGATGATTTCGAAGGTTGTATTGATTCCCTTCGCAAGATCAGGCCCCTTTTGAGCTGCCGGGACCTTGTGGAACAGTATATTTCTGCGGGAGTTGATCCCCTTCGACCCAGCTGGGATCTTCAGTTTGCGGAGGGTTTATACGAAAATGGCCTCTGCAAATATGTGTTAACCAGCGATGCTATCTCTGTTCCTGAGGTTGAGGAGTTAGCGAAGGATATAGTTGGGCCTTATATTGATAAAGAAGAAGCTGGTCGTCGAGAAGCTAGCATTCTGGCTCATTTCAATCGTTCCTTCGCAGCTCAGGATCAGCCCTATGAAGATTATGGGGCTCCTGTCCCAAAGCGGAAAAGGAGTTCGAAGGCTACAGTTTTTGAGGAACCAGAGCCTTTGAGGAAGCGCCATCGGAAGAATGCTCCAGGTCCTACTCGTAAACACCTTCGCAAAGCGGCTTTGAATGTAGATCCTATTAGTGTTGCTCCTCCCCGAAGCTCTGTTGATAACGAAGGCTCTCCGGGTGATCATTCTAGTGAAGATTGCTCATCTGAGGAAGATCCCTTCGGTGAACTTCCTCGCTTTCGCATTTCAGAAGACGATGAGCCCATTGAGTTTGCTCTTGATACTGATTACGAAGGTCATGGGTTTCCTTCTCTTACCCCTTCGGAGGTCCTTCCTAGTGCTGTAGTTATGGGAGACGTTGAAAAGGTTCCCCCCAATATTTTGTTTGCGAAGGAAAGAAAGCGGCTTTCTGGAGTTGACTCTGGTCATTTGTTTCAGGCGCTTTATGCCAACCAAGTCAAGGTTAACCCTTCGTTTTTGATTATATTTTAACTGATCGTTTTGGATGAAAGTTTTTGTTTTGATATCATTTTTTCTTCTTTCAGGCATTTCCTGTCTTTGGTGCCATCAAAGACCAGTTTTTCCACTTTTCGCCATTATAGGCAGAGATTTTGCGATACGAGGAGTGAACTCCGAGAGAAGAACTACGAAGAGAGGAAGGTTTCCTCATCTCTTTTCAAGGCTTGTAAAGACTTGAGGGATTGCCTTTTGTATCTCGGAGGCGAAGTTCTGGACTTTCCTCTGCCGAACGCTTCGAACAGGGAGTTTGCTGAATGGATTTCTGCAAATTCTTTGGAGTCTTAGCTGGAGCTGCCGGTATCGAGGAAGCCTTCGCTCAGCTGAGCTTGTCAGGCGGGAGCGTGGACCCAATTTTGGATGAAGGCTTTTCTCCTGTTGAGGAACTTTCAGATCCTATTCCTGACGAGGCGTGAAGCTCTTTTTTCAAGATGGCTCTGCACTGGCAAGAAGTTGGATCTGGGCGCGTTTCTTCTTTTGATGAGAAGTTTAGAGAGAGCTAAAACTCAGTGGCTTCGGATGACGCCGCTGATGACGTTCCGGAGGAGTAACTTTGCTCTTGCTTGGGAACTTTTTGTGTTGTAAATATATTTGTAATTTAATCGAAGGTACTTCTTTAACTTATGCGAAGGCTCATTCGATTAATATACTATCTTGACCTTGCTGGTCTTAAAGCGATGTCTGAAGTATCCTTTTCTTTTGATATTTCATTTTCGCACTTATTTTTTGAGAACTTGTTTGGTCGAAACCTTCGTCTTTCGAAGGCTCCTACCTGTATGGGAGAACGTCTTTTCCATTTATACGTTGCTTGCCTTCTGTCCTTTGTGGATGAAGTTTTAGGGCTATCTAGCCCTTCCCATAAGATTTTTTTTTCTTGTCCTTTCTGGACGATGTCGAAGGTCATAAGCTCTTCTTTTTGACCCTTCGATTGATCCTTTTAATTCCTGTTCTTTGGGAATTTTCGGATGTTTTTCTGCCCTTTCGGACGATGTCGAAGGTCAAAAGTTTTACTTTTGACCCTTCGATTTAATATTTCTGTGAATCTTTGGTCTTTTTCAGGGAGAGAAAATTTTTATTCCTCGGTCTTGCCTCGTTAAAAACCTTGCCCCCTGCGAAGGGGTTCCCCATGCAAGGAAAAGAGTACAAGCCAGCTGTTTTTTCTTTTACACATAGTACTTTTTCAATTTCTCCACATTCCAAGTGTGGCTCACATCTTCTCCTTCGGAAGACAACAGTTCGAAAGCTCTTTCGTTGACGGTTGCCTTTGCTATGAAAGGTCCTTCCCACTTGCTCTGTAGTTTTCCTACAGTTTCTTCGTTACGCTTTCGCCGAAGCACCAAGTCGCCATCTTTTATTCCCTTTGACTTTATGCCTTTGTTTTTCCACCTTTTGGTTTCTTCTTCATATCTTTGCAGATTAAGTACTGCTTCGTTGCAAAGCTCCTCCAAGTTATCTTTTGAAGTCAAGGATGCTTCGTCTGTGTTGGGGACTACACCAAAGCCCCCCTGACCCACGCGAAGACCGACAGCCACTGGTGAAGGCAAAACGGAGAAGCAGGCAGCGCAGGAGCAATACTCGAGTCAAACCATCAGGCTAAGAGCTGTGCTAAGGCAGCCAATGGCATACATGTAAATATGATCACTCTCCCCCTTATAAATATGGAGGGAGATGATCCTGTAATGACATCTGTTTTTCGGGCCACGAGCCAAAGGAGGAATCATTCGCACCGCACTCAAACCTCTCTAATCATTCAACCCCTTCGCCCAGCATCGCGGGTGAAGGAGAGCTTCGCGCAACAGACTGCAGGGAACCTGAGTAAGAACACCTTCGTCCGGCACCGCGGACCAGGAAGGAAGGCTTCGCTCCAACCAGAAGGCGGCGACGACGAACAAGGAGGGCTTCGCGAGGTGATTCGAAGGCGTCATACACCTTTGAGGGCTTCGCCAGAACCAGAACGCTTCTATCAACCGTTGGAGGGCTTCGATACGTCACACGGAGACCTTCGATCCCCCAACATTTGGCGCCGTCCCGCGGGGTGAACCCACGACAACGATCAACATGGCCAAAGCAAAGCCGAGAACAAACGTCAGCGACACACAACGCGCAGAAACCGAAGCCGAAAATGAAAGGCTAGCGAAGGAAGCAGAAGTCAGAACAGCAAGAGAACAAGAAGAGCGGGACAAAGCCGCACGAGCAGAAGAGATAGCAAGAGCCGAAGAGGTGGCAAGAAAAGAAGAAGCTCTAAGAGCTATGCAAGTAAACAACGCTGAAACATCTCAAGCAGGAAGCTTCCAGCAGGAGGACGACGAAACACGTAACATAACCGAAAGGCTTCGCATCATAGAGCAAGAAAGAATCGAATCCATCATCGAAAACACAGCGAAGCTGAAAAAAGACATGCTCGAAAAAATAGTGCAAGCCCAACAAGAGATCAACGTAATGGATAGTAAGTTAAACAAATACAATGAGGAAATGGAGAACCTGAGGAAGCAAGAACAAGACATGCACCACAAGACTCGAAAACAAACCGAGCACAAGATGGTGTACGAAGTAAGCAGCTCTGGCAAGGACAACCAGCCATGCATCATCTACAACGAAAACTCTCCTTTGAGCGAAGAGCTACAGAGCGAACCTTGGCCGGTCAATTTCAAAATGCCAAAGATAAAGGCATACCAAGGAAAAACATGTCCGAGAGAGTTCCTCATGTCTTTCGAAGCCGCAGTAGAATCGGGCGGAGGATCAAACTCAACATACGCGAAAGCTTTGGCGATGGCAGTCGAAGGAGTAGAAAAGACATGGTTTTCCACTCTTGAACCAGGATCAATTAATTCTTGGTCCGAATTAAGAAGAGAGTTCATAAACAATTTCCAAGGCTTCTAAGCATTAGAAATTCATCAGGGAAGACTATTTTCTTGCAAGCAGAAACCAGACGAAGGCTTAAGGGAATACATGCAGAGATTCATGGAAATAAAATCAAGAGCAAAAGACGTAGGAGCTTCGACAGTTATTGATGCACTAACGGAAGGCTTGAGGGCTGGCCCGTTCCATTCTGCACTAACAAGAAAGAGACCCAAAACTATCTTCGCACTGTTGGACAGCTTCGAGAAATACGCGAGATCGGACGATGAGTTCCGAAGGAAAAAAGAAGACGAAAAGAAACAATCCCAGCTAGTCAAAGATGAAAAGAAGTATAAAGAAGAAAAAGAAGCGAGTCGAAGCAGAAGGCACGACGATAACAGAGACAGTTCGAAAGATCATAACAATCGAAGGATACACAACCTCGAAAATAGAGAAGAAAGGGGCGATGAAAAGAGAACCAAAGACGACGAAAGAGGAAAAGAGCGAAGCAACCATGATAGAGACGGCAAAGACAAAAACAGAGAAAACAATCAGAGAAGCAGTTCTCGCACTCCATACTGCGAGTTGCATGGCGAAGGAAAAGGCCATACAACAAAGCAGTGCCGAAATCTGCAACAATTCAAACAGGAATTGACCGCAGAAAGAGAGGCGAAGAAGGCCATCAGACACACAAGTAACTATCGTGAAAACTGGTCTCAAGGGAACCCAATGTCAACATACCCTTCGCACTCTGTCAATCATGTTGTCAACTACCCAAGAGAAGCTTCGCATCAGGCACATCAGTATGCCTACTCTCAACCTCAAAGCCTGGCAGCGCTGCCACCGCCTCCAGAAATGAACCAGCAAAACAATGGACGAAGCACAGAAACAAGCTACACGTCTCAAAGACAAACTATTAACGCTATCTCCGGAGGATCGACCCAGCAACTAGACTCAAGAAGGGCAAGAAAAGAATACATACGAAGGGTACATAACGTGATATCAAGGGCTCCGTTTGTGAAAACCAAGTGGTCCCACGTCCACATCACCTTCGAAAAAGAAGACGCAAGGGACCTTGACCAACCCCACTCAGACTCACTGGTCATCAAGGCAAATATAAAAGGGTTCGATGTACTCAGAATACTTGTCGATGGAGGAAGCTCAGCTGACATCCTCTTCGCCTCTACATATAGAAAGATGAAGCTGGAAAACGAAACACTACAACCTGCAGGAATACCATTAATCGGCTTCACTGGAAAGGTTATCCAAGCATTGGGAAAAATTAACCTACCAGTAACCTTCGGCGAAGGAGACAACGCAAGAACTGAAGATGTGACCTTCGATGTGGTTGACATTGTTTATCCTTACAATGCAATCTTCGGAAGGGGGTCCGTTAACAAGTTTGAAGCAGCCATACATCAGGGCTATCTATGCATGAAGATTCCTGGTCCCATCTCTGTGATCAGCGTCCTCGGAGACCAACTCCAAGCAAGAAGTATTGAAGATGGCGAAACCCCTGGAAGGAAGAATGTCCACTTCATCCGAAGGAAGCAAAAGGCCCCAGTGCCCAAGACCTTCGGACTAGAAAACTTGTCCATGATATATCAGAAATGCATGAGCCGTGTCTACCAAGAACATCTCTTCGGTAGCACGCGCGATGGCCATATGTAAAAGCACAAAACTTGCGGGGGGTGCACTCTTTTTCCTCACGAGAGTAGCCCTGCGAAGAGTGTGAGGTTTTTTAACGAGGCACCCTCCAAGACTGTAACACAGTTTTATAATTACTTTTTTACCCTCAAAAATCCCAGAGCAATTTCCTGGGGGGCGTACAAAAGCCAAGGCTCAAGAAACGAAGCTTCGAGCTCAAAAACGATATCAGGCAAAAGCCTAGAGAATCCGAAGGTTACACCAATTGAGTATTTGGTGTAATCTCAGTTTGAATCGATGTATCACGAGGAATGATACAAAGACTCCAGACAAGAGCCGAAGGGAAAGATAAGCAAAGAAAGCCTAATCTACCCAAGTATTGGCAAAAAGAAACCTTCGTAAAAGGAAAAAAACGCGATCCTTCGCATGAAAATGTTCTAATATCAATGAACGAAAACACGAAAACTTGCGTTCCACAAAGGAAACACAAGGTCATCGTGCAAGAAGCATTAAAAGCTTCGGATGATATTGAAGAAATCTTCTCTTTGGCAAAGACCTTCGAAAGACTACTTCAAAAGAAAAGCTTTATTAAGCACATGACATCAATCAAAGAGAGCCATTGTCAGGCTCATGCTTTACAATAAGGCCCAATTCTAAAAGCATTTCGCATACAATACGAAATTCATCAATATTATATCCACTCGAAGGAGAATAAGGCCTTTGAAATATAGGATCTATTACCCCAGACGAAATCATTTGCTCAACAAGCAAGGTTGCATCGAAGGAGGAAGACGAATCTAAAACGTCCCCTCCCTTCTTCTTCTTGGCTGCACCTCGATGTGAAGAACTACTACCTCGTGGACAGCGACCACGAGGCCTTCGTTTGTTACAACCCCGACTCCCTTCGGGAACATCAGCCTCTGGGCGATAAACTCTCCCAATAGCCACAAGGCTACCAGGAGGAAAAGAGAAAGAACTTTCACCTCCCTCAACGGGTGACAAAGGACTCGAATCACTAGATAAATCAATCTTCGAAGGAGAACTAAAAACTTCAATTGGAGGCTCACGGCGAATCAAGCCACTAGAAGAAGGCTCTGGAGTCGCAAACTCGCTCATGGAAACATCAGATGATGAATCCGGAGCAACACATTTCCCCGAAACCAGGTCAGAAGAAGCCTTCGGAGTAGCAAACTCGCTCAAAGAAATATCAGACGAAGCCTAAGGTCCAAAAATCAAGCAAAAATTAATCAAAACAACATAAAGTTTACAACGATTACAACAATTCTCAACAACATACAAGTTCGAAGGAATGATGTAACCCCTCTCTCGAAGCAAAAATAAATTGTTTATACCTCACTCTGAGGCAGACGACCGACAGACTGCACCCGGTTCCAAAAGGATTCGTCAAAATGACTGGCGTCCTTCAGGAGAGCTTCAACCACAGGACGGGGAGTAGAATCAACAGAAGAAAATTTGAAGTCGTCAGAAGCAACCTTCGCCAAAGCATTACTCCCTTCGACATCAAGAGAATGGAGGAGATCCCGAACAGCCAGATGAACGGCATTGGTGGAGAAGGCCCTTCAAGCTTTCACCACGAAAGGAATATTGACAGATAGCCAAGACTGACGCTGCTCAGTCGAAGCGTTCTCAGGGATCTAGTCAGGAGTAGTTCCAACCAAGATAAGAGCATCCTGAATGTGGCTGCAAAGAGAAGACAGGCGAAGCTCTTCAGCCTCAGCAAAAGAAGCCGCCTCCTGATCCGCGGTTTCAACTTTTCCGCAAAGGACCCTGTTAGCCTCCAAAGCCTCCGCAAGGGACGAATCAAGATCCTCCAGCTGTTTCTCTAGAGAAGCCACATTCGCCTTAAAATCTTCAGTGGACTTGACGAGGGTCTCCTTCTCAACAGAGAGATCTACCACACGTTTTTCATTAAGAGCAAGTGCATCTTCTTTCTCCTTGATCTTAGCTTCAAGAGTTGAAAGATCCTTGCGAAGCCGGTCTCGATCAGCCCTCGCCAGAGTCAGCTCATTAAACTGGCGAAGGGAGGCTTCGGTAATAGCAAGTGACTGATGAAAACAAGAGCGAAGTTAGAAAAACAAGCAACTGAGAAAAAACAAAAATAATAAACCACTTACCTTCATTTGCGAAGATAGTAAAGACTTGTACAGAGTATCACCACCCTGAAGTACGAGCTCATTCTCCACTTGGGGAAAACGAACCCTCTCTGCAGCAGCAACAAAGGGTGCAACGGCCCTAGCACTCA
Organism: Eragrostis curvula; assembly: GCA_007726485.1. NCBI lineage: Eukaryota > Viridiplantae > Streptophyta > Magnoliopsida > Poales > Poaceae > Eragrostis > Eragrostis curvula. The sequence continues at coordinate 2,094,167 of RWGY01000026.1, forward strand.
TAAGGAAGGTGTTCGAAGGCACCTCGTCACAAAGAGCTAAAGAAACCCCAGTAGCTTCGACTGAATCAAAAGTCATGTCAAAAGGGAGAAACTCTCCAAGCATTGCTTCAAAGACTGAGTGTAGGAAAAGATCACCACCTGCTGAGGGGCTAAGGGGCTCACAAAGCCCAACACCTAGCTCCGAAGGTAGTTGAACCTGGGAGCGATCTGTAAGAGGTCTCAAGTTATCAGCAATTTGACGAAGCTCAGCCATACTAAGAGATGAGAGACAACCTTGAGCAGAGGCTTCGGCTACTCCTTCATTATGAACAGGGGCAACAGGAGGAACATCAGGACCCTCAACACAGGTCTTGTCCTGGATCTTAGCCTTCGACCCGGACTTAGCAAGAACAGAATCAGCACCCTTTGAAGCCTTGTCCTGAATCTTGGCCTTCTCAGCGGCACTGGCATCATGAACGTCAACTGTAGAAGCAGAAATATCCTTTGCAACAAAAGAAGAGCCCTTCGAAATGACTTTCTTAGGGACAGACTGAGCTTTAGACCCAGAAGAATTACTACCCCCATCCTCCGGAATGGAGAACAAATCTAATGCGGAATGAATCACCGGAGGCTTGAAAGCAAAGGACGACTTCGCTGAATGTGAAGTCTTCGGCTGATTCGCCGAAGGAACAGCAGCACCCAAAGCCGTCACATTAGCTTCGCTGATAGCCTTATCGGAGCAGTCCTTCGACGAGGTCTTGTGAGTTTTCAGCTTCTTCTTAGCTTGCTCTTCGCTAGACCTTCGGATACCAGACATCTTGAAAAAGAACGAAGGAAAAGGATCTCCTACTGCAAAAGGGATTGGAATAGCCAAAGGAAAGAAGACGCGCAAAGCATGCGATTGAAGGAACAGCGTGCCCACGATGAAGATATATAGAAGGGAAGCGACTATCGGGAACGGAAAAGAAGTACGGAATGAAAACGACAAGACTCGTGTATGGGTCAGAATGGCGCACGGTGCAGTCATAAATTGATAAATAAAATTGCTTCTGGTTTTAGTTACACTAATAACACATCACCAATTGAGGGCTAATGTTGGGGACTACACCGAAGCCCCCCTGACCCACGCGATGACCGACAGCCACTGGCGAAGGCAAAATGGAGAAGCAGGCAGCGCAGGAGCAATACTCGAGTCAAACCATCAGGCTAAGAGCCGTGCTAAGGCAGCCAATGGCATACATGTAAATATGATCACTCTCCCCCTTATAAATATGGAGGGAGATGATCATGTAATGACATCTGTTTTTCGGGCCACGAGCCAAAGGAGGAATCATTCGCACCGCACTCAAACCTCTCTAATTATTCAACCCCTTCGCCCAGCATCGTGGGTGAAGGAGAGCTTCGCGCAACAGACTGCAGGGAACCTGAGTAAGAACACCTTCGTCCGGCACCGCGGACCAGGAAGGAGGGCTTCGCTCCCACCAGAAGGCGGCGACGACGAACAAGGAGGGCTTCGCGAGGTGATTCGACGGCATCATCCACCTTCGAGGGCTTCGCCAGAACCAGGACGCTTCTATCAACCGTTGGAGGGCTTCGATACGTCATACGGAGACCTTCGATCCCCCAACAGTCTGAGTTTTCTGCTAGGCTTCGCAGAGACTTGTTTTCTATTTCTTCTGGTATCATTGCTTCTTCACCGAAGAGTAGCTTGAAAGGACTAAAACCAGTTGATCTTGATGGTGTGGTTCTTAATGACCATAGAACTGAATGGAGCTCTTCCGGCCACTTTCCTTTTTTGATGTTCAAGAGCCTTTTCTCGACTGCCAAGAATATTCTTTTGTTCGCATTTTCAACTGCTCCATTTGTTTGAGGGTGGTATAATGATGCGAAGCGAAGGTTTATACCCAGTGATTCGCAGAAGTCAATGAATTGTTGACTGTCGAATTGTTTTCCATTGTCAACCACCAATTTCCTTGGAACTCCGTATCTGCAGATTATAGCTTGCCATACGAATTTTTTCATGTTTTCCGAAGTGATCGAGGCTACTGCCCTGAATTCAATCCACTTCGAGAAATAATCCATTGCAACGAAGGTGTATTGAAGGTTCCCTGGTGCCGCTGGTAATTTCCCAACTATGTCTATGCCCCATTGGTAGAATGGCCATATGGGCTGCATTAACTGTACCTCCACTGCTAGGCTTCGCTGATGTCTGGCGAAGAATTGGCATTCATTACATTTTCTTACCATTTCCTCGGCATCTTTTGCTGCTGTTGGCCAATAAAATCCCATTCTATAGACCTTCGCTACTAAGGGTCTTGATGCGATGTGAGTTCCGCACATGCCTGAGTGTACATCCTGAAGCATTTGCTTGCCATCTTCCGGAAGGATGCATCGTAGCCATGCCTGACATACTCCTCCTTTGTAGAGTTGGCCTTCGATTAATTTATAGTTTCTTGCTTTTTGTGCTATTCTCTTCGCTTCGGCCTCATCTTGGGCTTCGTACTGATTGTTTAAGTGAGCTATTATTGGAGCCCTCCAATCTTCCCATAGCTGGAAGAGATGGTGTACTTTTCTTTTTGACTCTTCTGACGTTGAACTGTTCAAGATCTCAAAGAAGACGTCTGGGGGGAGGCCTTCGCCTGTTGCAGCAGCCTTCGCGAGAGTGTCTGCCTCTTTGTTTAGATTTCTCTTAAAGCTCTTGATAGTGAAGCCCTTGAAGTATTTTTGCATTTTAGTCACTGCCTTGTGGTACTTGATGAGTTCTGGATCTCGTGCTTGATAATTATTTTCTACTTGATTGGCTGCAACTTCAGAGTCTGTACTGATAAGGACCCTTCTTGCTCCAAGGGCCTTCGCTTTGCGAAGCCCTAGTAACACTTCTTCGTACTCTGCTATATTGTTGGTTGAATGAAACTCCAGCTTGACAGCATATCTTAACTTGATTCCTAACGGCGAAGTTATTATCGCTGAAGCCCCGGCACCTTTTGCACCCCATGCTCCATCGGTGAATATTGTCCATAGTGACTCTGTCATTGTTATGGATGCTTCGGGAGTTGCGGGTGTCCACTCCGCTATGAAGTCCGCCAGAGCCGCCGCCTTGATGGTTGTTCTTGCCCCGAACTCGATGTCGAATGGTGCCAGTTCTGCTGACCATTTCCTGATCCACCCTATTGCTTCTCTGCTTCACAGGGTGTCTCGAAGGGGAAAGGAAGTTGGTATTATTATTTTCCTGTCACTGAAGTAGTGCTTCAGTTTCCTTGAAGACATGACTAGTGTGTACGCCATTTTTTCTATTTCTGAATATAGTAACTTTGCTCCTGATAAGGCTTCGGACACGAAGTACACCGGCCTTTGGCTTTTGTCTTCGCTTATCTCATGTACCAATGCTGCACTTACTGCTGTTGACGAAGCTGCGATATACAAGAATAGATCTTCGCCTTGCTTTGGGCTGGCTAAAGTTGTGAGATCAATGAGAGCTTTCTTGATACGGTCGAATGCCTCTTTTTGTTCGTCTCCCCATTGGAATTTCTCCTTCGCCCGGAGTGCCTTGAAAATAGGGCCACTTCGCTCTGCCAGTTTTGGGATGAACCTGCTCAAAGAGTTTAACCTTCCTGCAAGCCTTTGAACATCTTTCAGACACCTGGGCGGTGCTAGTCCTTGAATGGCTTCGATCTCTTTCTTATTTGCTTCTATGCCTCGCTGTGATACCATGAAGCCTAGTAACTTTCCTGCTTCAACTGCGAAGGCACATTTTGCTGGGTTGAGCTTGAGGTTATGCTTCCTCAGATTTTTGAAAGTTTCGTCTAGATCTCTTAAATGATCTGCCCTTTCTACTGTCTTTATGACCATGTCATCTACATAGGCTTCAGCATTTCTTCCTAATTGGCCTTCGAAAATCTCTTTAACTAGCCTTGCAAACGTCGCTCCTGCGTTGCGAAGGCCGAATGGCATCCTGATGAAGCAAAAAGTTCCATCATGTGTGATGAAAGCTGTTTTTTCCTCGTCCCCTTTTGCCATATGTATCTGATGATATCCTGAGTAAGCGTCCAAGAAGCTTAGCAGCTGACATCCGGCTACTGAGTCTGTTATTATATCTATACGGTCCAGAGGAAAATTATCCTTCGGGCAGGCCTTGTTTAGTCTTGTGAAATCAATGCACATTCTCCACTCTCCTGTCTTCTTTTTTACTAGTACAACGTTCGAGAGCCAACTTGAATGGATAGTTGGTCTTATGACTCCTGCTTTTAGCAACTTGGTTACTTTGACCTTTGCAGCGGCTTTCTTTTCATCAGATACCTTTCTAATTTTGTCTACGAAGGGTCTTATCCTTGGATTTACTTTCAGCTCGTGTTGTATTGTTTCTCTTTTAATCCCTATGATATCCTGAGGCGACCATGCAAAGACATCAGCATTGTCTTTCAGAAATCTGATCAACTGTTCCCTCTCGTTTCCAGAGAGGTTTTTCCCAATCTTGACTGTACTTTCTGGCTTTTTTGGCCATAGTATAACCTCCTATATTTCGCTCGAAGGCTCCAGTTTTGCTTGTTCCCCCTTTGCTTGGCTGTCCTCTTGAGCGTCTTTTTTGACTGCTCGTTTTTCAGCTTCACCTTCTTGATGCCTAATTGGGTTGCAATATATGTTTATGATGCCCGTCTCCGAAGGGATCTTCATTGTTAGGTAATTGTGATGTATTGGCACCCCGAAGGATGTTAAGAATTGCCTTCCGAGTATAGCATTGTAATGACTTTCAAAATCCATAATTAGGAAACTTGTTTCTTGAGTTGTTGACTTCTCTCCATCTTCGAAGGTAATCCTCATTGTTATGTTTCCTATTGAGGTTGCTTCTTCTTCGCCGAAGGCCTTGAGTGTTGTCTTTTTGGCATTCGTGTAGCCATCAATTTTCATGCGTCTTAGTGCGTCTTTGAAGATGATGTTCGCTGGGCTTCCATTGTCGATTAGGATTCTGTGTACTAGGAACCCTTCGATGTCTGTTTTGATTACGAAGGCATCTGTGTGAGGGTAGTCAACGACTTTGATGTCTTCTGAGGTAAATCGGATAACCGATTGTTTCTGTTCTAGACTTCCTGTTCTTGCCCTCGCGGTCTTTGTAGGGTGATATTCTTGTTTTCTCTTCATCGTGGGTTCGATCCACGGACGGCGCCAAATGTTGGGGGATCGAAGGTCTTGATCGACTCGGCGAAGCCCTCCAACGATAAGTGTGTGGTGATTGCATCCCTGCGAAGCCCTCCTGGCATCCTCAGCACTCAGATTGCTCCTAGGGAAGCCTTTTCAACACATCGAAGTCCTCGAGCTTTTTGGCGAAGCCCTCCGGAAACGTCCACAGTGCTGGACAAAGTTCAACTGCCCAGGCTGTTCCTCGGGTCTTACGTTATGCGTCGTTCCGAATCCCTCAATCGTCTGCGGTGCTGGGCGAAGGGGTTGAAGGACGACAGAGAAAAGTGGACAGAGTAAATGATGTGTCTTTGGCTCGAGGCCCCCAAAAACTGATGTCATTACAGGGGGCCTTCCCTCCATATTTATAGGGGGGAAGGACTATTATTACAACTGTGCCATTGGGCAATTCTGTTACGTCTTCCGGTCTGGGTCTTTATAGGTAGCTTCGCCGATCTCCTACCCAAGGCTCCTTCGCGTCGCTCCATGCCCTTCGCTGGTGGCTGTTGTTCCTTCGTGTTGTCTTTCGACCCTTCGCTTATGGCTGTAGCCCCTTCGCGTGCCGAGTACTTGTTGCTTCGGCATCCAGCTGGGTAGAAGGGCTGCTCTTGCTTCGGCCGCTGCTCAGAGATCCCGTCCGGCTGTTGCGACCCCGTCGGCAGACAAGATCCCGGCGGGCGCGGGTAGCGCCAGTACTCTTGTGATGTCCGGGGGTGGGGACTCGTCGCAAGAGCCCACATTAGCCTCTTCGGACCAGGCCCACCCTCAGGTGTGAGTTTTTTCTTTTATTTTTAGCATGGTGTCGCCTTCGGGCTTGGTGTCGTAGTTTGTACTAGGTGCCCCTCGGGCGTTTGTCATGAATGAAGTACGTATTTTGGCACATTCGTGTTTGTTTTGAGGTTGCCTTCGATTTGTCGACAGGGTGATGTTGCCAGCCGAAGCTGTCGGGACATCGTTTGTCTCGACGTTGTCCCGGAAAGCATGTTGGTTCCGGAGGGGCGTATTTCATCGTCGCGTCCCGGGCCTCTTTATATTAAGGGGACTCAATGGAGACGTTGGCTTCGGCGGAATCTCGATGGTGTTTTTGCTGACTTTCTCCAAGACGTGGCCTCTCGTAATGATCAGCACTTATCTTCCTTCCCGAAGCCTTCTTCCGAAGCTTTGCTGTCTAGGAGAGTTCATCGCGATTTCCGTCGTTTGTCGGCAGGTAATAATTTGGATGTCCCGCTTTTGCTGGCTCTGAAGGTGGAGGTTGTTGATGTATCAAGCGAGGAAGACTCCGAAGGGGGGGTTAACTTGGAGCAGCTGCAGGCTGACTTTGAGTCTGCTTCTACCCCGCTGGACTTCGCTACATTGCGCCGAACCCTAGCTCGCGCCAGGGAGGACATCGCAAAGGCCGAAGCTGCTCTTTATTCTTCGAGGGGTGGAAGGCGTTGAGGTGGGCCTTCGGGCCCCATGTGTGTTAAATGTGTTGTCCTTTGGGCCTTTGTTCCGGCTTTGAGGCCATTGTATTTGCCTTCGGGCTTTATGTTGGCCTTCGTGCCGCTGTAACTGCCTTCGGGCTTTGTATGAGTTGTGTATTTCCAGTACGAGTGATACAGTTTGGTTGTATCATATCCTGTTTCCCTGTCAATTTGAGTTATTGCGTCAATTCGTTTGTGGCGTCGCTCCCTTCCTCTTGGTCGTCGGGAGTGAGCCCTGTTTAGAGCGTCGTCCCCCTCTTGGTCGTCGGGATCTGAGAGGTAGCGGAATCGTTTTTGTACGAGACAAGTCTCGGGTTTTAGTTTCGTTGCCCAGCTTTCGGCAAGGAAGTGAGCTCTGTTTAGAGCGTCGTCCCCCTCTTGCTCGTCGGGAGTTTGAGAGGAAACGGAATCGTTTTTGTATGAGACGAGTCTCGGGTTTTAGCTTCGTCGCTCGGCTTTCGGCGAGGAAGTGAGCTCAGGTTCGAGCGTCGTCCCCCCTCTTGCTCGTCGGGAGTCTGAGAGGAAACGGAATCGTTTTTTTCGAGACGAGTCTCGGGTTTTAGCTTCGTCATTAACAACTCAATCCGTCCCGGAGCATACCACCTGGTCGAGCTCGACGGCATTCCTATCCCAAGAACCTGGAACGCAGATTCTCTCCGACGTTACTACATCTGAAACACCGGCACTAGCCCAAGGGCAGTAGCCGAAGCCACCTGGCCTGCGCGCCACGGTTATCTGTATCCCTTTCTTTCTGTGTGTTTCTTTTCTTTTGGCAGTAGGGTGACGATGATCCCCTTAGCTGCATTCCCCAAGGGGCCATGTATTCCTCCGATGCAATGAATGAAATACAACCCCTTCGGCATCTGATAATCCAGTAGGGCGCCGAAGCACAAACTTCACGAACTGAAGGGAGGCACACATAAGCCCTCGGATCCGCCTCCTAAGAGGAAAGGCGCTGCCGGCAATCCATCCGAATCCCTCTTTTGAACACTAACGCCGAAGGCAGGGCACTCGATAAGACCCAGCATACTGCACGCACAATAGAAAAACACATGCAAAGGGGGGACGCCTCCGGCATGACAATCATAAACACGTTTCCTCTCAGACTCCCGACGAGCAAGAGGGGGGACGACGCTCGAACCCGAGCTCACTTCCTTACACTTGATGTGGTTTAACCATTGCCCATGCAGGCTAACCTTGATCTGTTTTCTCTTTGATGTGAAAATAGGATAGTGTATGCGTGGATTCGACTTGCCGAAAAACTTCGTTGATAATCCCGAGTCACTTGTGAGGAGGACTCGACACCGCGTCGTCGTCTCCCCTCAAGTACTCTCGACAAGCGAACCCGCATCTTCCGCACCATCTACGTCAAACGTCATGGCTGAAAAGACCCTTCGTGAATACTCCGCGCCCACCGTCGCCAATGTGCCCATTGGACCCAATGTCGACGTTGGTGACGCCGGACTTAACATAAGGTCCAGCCTCATCACTATGGTGCAAGCCATACCCTTTTGTGGGAAGGCTTCCGAGGACGCCAACTCTCATCTCCAACAATTCCTAGAGATATGCAACACGTCAGGCACGGGAGAAGGCAATCAAGATGCTATCAAGCTCCGTTTGTTTCCGCTCTCCCTCCTTGGGAAAGTGAAACAATGATTCTATGCAAACCGCGCCAATATTGACACTTGGGACAAATGTTCTACGGCGTTCCTCGCTAAGTTCTTCCCAATGGGCAAAACCAATGCTCTTCGTGGAAGAATTGCAAGCTTCCAGCAAGCAACAAATGAATCCATACCCGAGGCATGGGAAAGGCTCCAAGAATACACATCAGCCTGCCCACACCATGGGATGGAAGAATGGCTCATTCTTCAACACTTTTACAACGGGTTAACACCAACAGCCCGTGGACATATGGATGCCGCTGCTGGAGGAGCCTTCTTCTCCAAAACCGTTACTCAAGCAAAAGATCTTATAGAGAAGATGGTCTCCAATCAAGGGTGGAGCGATGATCGACTCCAAACACGCTCAAAAGGCATCCACCCTGTCAAGGAAGTGGACATGTTGTCCGCCAAACTTGACCTTCTCATGAAGCGTTTGGATGAACACACTTCAAGTGGTAGTGTTCGTGCATTGGACTCACACATGACGTGTGAGGAATGCGGGGATACGGGCCATATGGGGAAGAATTGCCCCCACACCCAAGAAGATGCGTTCTACATGAACAACAACAACGGGTATCGTCCAAACGGTGGTCAAGGATATAATCAAAATCAAAATAGAGGTAATAATTTTCCTGGTTTTTACAATAATCAGCCCTCTTTGAAAGATTTGGTTCTTGGCCAAGCTAAAATTAATGAATCAATTAACAAAAAGCTTGCTGCCAACGATAACGTTTTAGAAAATATAAATTCACAGCTAGAAGGTTTTTCTTCCGCTTTCAAAAATCAGCTGAGTTTTAACAAAATGATAGAAACTCAAATAGCTCAGCTTGCTGCTCTCGTTCCTTCTGCTAATTCCGAGCAGATTCCTGGGCAACCAGAATCTCTCATTGAAAAGGTTAACGTTATCACTACGAGAGGAGAAATGTTCTCTCGTAAGACTAACCATGCAGGGGAGAACAGGCAAATAAAAGAAGAACCTTCTACAATAAAAGCTGATCCAGGCTTTCCAGTAATCCCTTGTGCAATCAAGAGATTCCACTTCAACTACGCACTGTGCGACCTTGGGGCCAGCGTGAGCATTATGCCCAAGGCAATCTTCGAGCAATTAAAGTACAAGTTCCTCACGCCAACAGCGATGCGGCTACAATTGGCCGACTCATCCTTTCGCTTTCCAATGGGGATTGCGGAAGATGTGCCGGTATTCATAAGAGGCCACACCGTCCCGGTGAACTTTGTGGTGCTGGACATGGATATTGACAAAGAGACGCCCCTCATCTTGGGACGTCCCTTCCTTAGCACCACAAAGGCCCAAATTGATGTTGGAGTCGGAGAAATCCGCCTCTACATCAATGGGAAGGAGAAAAAGTTCAAGTTTCAACCCCGAAAAGAACAATGCTCGATGATCAAGATCAAGTATGGGCCAAACCCCTCAAACATCAAAGAAGTTGAAGTGACCCCGAGAAAGACGGATAGTCTCATTGCTCTTTGGAAGCAAATTGACAAACGTGAGAACCCGTCATGGTACCAACCCAAGAAGCCCGCAACAACAAGGCCGGGGTTATGGGTCAAGAAATCGACCCCTCAAATTGAGAAGCCACCAACACAACCCAAGATCAAACAAATGTGGCAAGTAAAGAAGGTGCAGCCATCTTCATCCTCTTCTCCAAGGACGGGACCAGCACCTCAAGAATGAAACGCATGGAGAAGTCCTTGCTCGCCGGACTTAAAACGGCGAAGCCCTGGCCGACAGGATAATCGGCATTATCATTTCTTTTGATTCCTTTTTGATTTTTCCTTTTCAAAACCACCACTTGCATTTAAAAACTTTAAAATCACCCTGCATATTTTATTTCACCACAAGAAATTCTTATTTCAATCGTTTGAATTTTTCCGCCAGCATATTTGAATTTTCATCTCGCCATGCATACAAAATTAATCTCCAAAAATATTTGGTTCTTCAAAACTTTTTCACTCTTTTGTGCAAGGTTTTAGAGTACCTCTGTACCACTACAATAAATTTTCCACATGTTGGGATTTTTCCGACACTTTCTCTCTTCTAGTTTCAATTTTTCCGAAAACCGTTTGAATTTCGAGGCATGATTTTATTTGGAAATCTTTCTGAGCAATATTTCCGAGGATTTACTGGACATAGCAGCCAAGGTCATAAACCATATGACCGTTGGAGGCCATGGGCCAAGAGGGGGAGCAAGTGGGCCCCACAGGGGGTCGGCCGACCCCCATTTGCCAGGTCGGCCGACCTGTGGCAGCCACTGCTGCCCCCCATCTTTTTCCCAACGGTCACCTGCCCCCTCCAACGTTCAAAAACGGCTACATTTCGTGCTATAAGTTGGAGTGGCCGGCCAGAGGCTCTCTCCCCCTCACACACACTCATTTCATTCCTCATTCACTTCACTCTCTTGCTCACAAGGTTCTCCTTTGCTCTCACTTTGTGCTTGCCTCAAAATTCTGCATAAAAAACTCCTCTCCCTCTGTTCTTTCAGTTTGTGCTTTGATTTGTTTTTGTTTTTTTTTCGAGTTGCGATTTTCTTGCTCACAAGAACAACTGACGGTTTCGCCGATTCATTTTTCCCTAACATAACCCGTTCGGAGTTTTTGTTCTTGTGTTCTTGCTCTCCTCGCTGCAGCCATGTCGGGAGCGAAGCGGCTGTACGGATCGTTGAAGAAGTCCCTAAGCTCAAGCTCAAGTCCAAGCTCTTCACGCCGAAGCACACGCGCGCGCCCCGTGGTCGAACCACCGCCAAGTCCACCACATGCAGCCGAAGAAGAGAGCAACAACGAGCATCATCTCCTCGCCGACACCGACCTCGACTTGGTGGGCGAGCAAGAGACGAACGCCTACGCACTTCTTCAAAACCGTATCTTTGCTCCTACGCGAGCATTTGACACGGAGCTGCTGCAACAAACAGGTATGGATGCTGAATTTTCTCGAGTATTCAAAGCTATAGGGTGGAAAGATTTTGCTAGTGTACATGAGCCGGGTTCCCGCTTGCTTACACTTCAGTTTTTATGCACCCTACGAGTAGTAGATGAAGGTATTACTTTTCGGTTTTTCCGGGAAGAATACCGTTTGAAATGGAAGGACCATAGCATGATACTCGGCTTTAATACTCGCTGCAATGTTGATATTGATAATGCCCTTCCTGATTTTTCAAAGCTTGCATTTTGGGAAAGGATTACGGGTTTTTCAACTTGTGTGCAGCCTAGAACTAATCACATCCATCACCCTACTTTGCGCTTTTTGCACATGTGGATTGGCATCACTCTTTTTCCTAGGAGTGATATTAGAGTTGTGCGCGAGGATGAAATGAAAATTCTTTATGCCATGGTTGAGAAAATTAAGATTTCTCCTGTGCAATACATGATTCACCAGTGGCTAGATAATTTTGGGATGATAGGACCTATCGAGTGCACTTCGTTGATTACACGTATCGCTGCAGGAGTAGGTGCTTTGCATGATGCTAATGTTGAATATATTGATACTCCTCGCATGCTCATAAACAAAGATTATCTTATTCGCGGTCATACACTTAAGCGTGGTCCAAATGATTCTCTCATATTTTATTTTGTCGGGTATACAAACGAGTTTCGGTTACCTAACCCGGATCTTCGCTTGTATACTTGCAAAAATCTAACCATTGAGCTCCAAGAAATAGAGAGTGCGCGCAGGAGTATTTCTTCTCGCAGGAGGACGCGCAGGTCGGAGCAGCCATCAAGTTCCGAGGCACCCACACCGTAGCCCATGGCTCATGGCGGCCCGGGGTATGGTCACACCGGGTATTTTCCCGGTGTATACTCAGCCCCGCCACCACACATGGCCGGGGGCTCGGCGTGGCAAACCTCGGGACATGACCCAAGGATGTTCACTCCGCAACAACAATGGGAGGAACACTCCTCCGACTCTGGTGCGACTCAAGGTTTCCACCTTGAGCAAGCAATGAACAACCTCTCCGAGCAAATGGGAAGGCTCGAGACCACGGCGGAAGACACTCAATACGCGCTGAATCAACACATCCTACAAACCCATCAGTGGCAAGAACGCACCGACACCCAGCTCACCAACCTCACCAACATGACGGAGCGGGGACAAGCCGATCTTTCGGCTTACTTTCGCCACATGGGGTTCAATCCACCAAACCCATGAGCAAGAACAAGCTTGGGGGGGACACCATGCCCCCCGCTAAGGTATCATGTATCGCAACTTGTATCCTTTTCCTTTCATTTTTTGCTTGTTCTTGCTTCTCATATGAAAAACAAAATAAAAATAACAAAACTAAAAAAAGAACAAAAATAATTAGTGTAGTTTCTTTTTATGTGCTTTAAAAATGTTTCTTTTCCTTCTATGTTGAGATGATGAATAGTTGCTCTGTCGTATTTCTCTCTTGTGCCTAGTTTATAACTTAGTATTCTCCAAGTTTTGAGTTTGTTGGCTGAAAAATACTTGCTTAGAACCTGAAACTTAGCATACGTTTGCGCTGAACCTAAGTTGTTGTGAGAGATGATATGGTAAAAAGAGCTACTCAATCTTGTTCCAAGTTAAGCTTGAAAACTCCGGAGCTGTTGTTTTCGAAAATCATAAAAATTTATAAGTTCCTCAGTGATGTTAATTTCCTACCAAAGCCATATGTAGTACTTCATGTAAAACCTTACACATATGCTGCTTGCCATTTTGTTGAGCTTTATCAAAATTGTGCGACCCTAGTGAGATGCTCTCCATACTCTCATTATCAAGATCACGTACACATTCCACCTCATATGCTATACTTCTACTCCGAAAGTTAGCAACCATGTCATGCCATCCACCAAAATAAATACGCTCCTCATCATATATCACCTCTCTTGAAATATCAAAAGTAGGCATGGCTATGCAAAAGAAAGTAAGAAAATAAAAGATGAGCATGATGAAAAGAAAGAGACAAAATCTGCTCTCATTTTGAGCATGGAAAAAGAAAGAAGAAAAGATAGCCATGCCCAAAATACAAAATAAAGAGAGGTGAACAAAAAGAGGAGTAGTCACATACACCACCATCCACATATACACACTTGCACATCTTGATCTACGATTGTATGGCTTGCTATCTCCGTGGATCCACTCTTTTGGTTTTGCAAAATATGAATGCAAATATGCCTCTTTACATATCCTACCTTGAGCTCCACAAAGGCTTATTAGATATAGGATGAGGCAACACACATGCCTTGGTAAGGGATAAAAACACCACTTGAGCGACTCGAGAGTATCACTAGAGGAACTTGATTTTATTCTTGAAAATCTTTTTGAAAACCTCCGGAGAATAAAAGCAAGACAAGGGATGAGAAAATAAATGCTCCATACACCATTCTCTCTCTCAACCGCCCAAGGTAAAGTATAAAGCAAAAGCCCCATAAGGATTAAGGGAAAAGGGTGAGTTACCATGGCCAACTTATTCAACTCAAGGATGAGTATCTCTGTTATAAACTTGGTACCTTTGAGAAGTAGGCATTGTAGCAACTCCTGATCAACAACCTAAAGTCATACTTCTTGCTCGGGACGAGCAAGGGGTAAGCTTGGGGGAGTTGTTGACGGTCGCTACGGACCAATTTCAACCGTCAACTAGCTCAATAAATAAGAAGGATTGGACATTTCTTACACGCATTTTATTTAGAAATAATCTATTTCCACATGTACCCCTAGATTTTAGTGTGCAGGTGGAATAAGGGAGAAATCCAGGTGAAACCATGCCCCAAGGCGACGAAACAACACTTTTACAAACTCGACGTTCGCCGCGGGAATATAACTCCAAGACAAAAGGCCAAATATCGTCAAAATCCAACACAACCAAGGCCTAATGCACCTGGACCAGAGAAGAAGACCCAGAGGGGGAGCCACCTGCCAAAGCCCAGCCCAGGTGGGGCCAGGCACAGGTCGGCCGACCCCCCTTGGCCAGGTCGGCCGACCTGGCAGGGTGGCCCCCTGGGCCCATCTTTTTATGGCGGTTTGTAACCGACCTCTGGAGGTCGGTTCCCCCTGCATTAAATACCACCGACCTCAGGAACCGCCTCCAGAAACCGACCTTCAAGACTATAAATAAAGGGGTACCCCCCCCCTCCTGGAGGACACACCACAACAGAAGGATCATTCCCTCCTCTCCTCACGCTAGAGCTAGAGACTCTTCTAGGTAGTGCTAGGCTGAGTAGTGGGCTGCCTCATTGCTCCCAAGGTCTTGTGGAGAATTGGGTATAGCTCTTGTATCCTCTCTTTGTAAGACTTGTTCTTCGTCTAATGGAATACATTCGTTCGTATAGTTGTTATGTGCTTAGTAGTTTGATCATGATCCTGCATGAATGTTCATCGTTCGTTCATGTTTGTTCATCGCTCGTTCATGTTTGTTCATCGTTCGTTCATCGTTCATCGATGATCGCTAGTAAACATACATCGAGCGTTCCTTGTTCGTTCATGCTTGATTATCGATTATTCTTGCACGTACTTAATTGATCGTCGTTCGTCGCTCGTTCTTGAGCGATGAACGCTTATGCATAACTTAGTGCTTGCTTTGACCCTTTTGTTTAACTCATGCTAGTTAGGCTAGTTGTTCTTATGTTTTGGCATCGGGCTCTCTGTCCTGCAAAGGTGCTCTAGATTTATCACCCCGTCGATCCGAAGGGTTGGGGGTGCCTCGAGGGATCTAGAGTTGTGGTTAGTGACGCCGGCATGGTGCTGGGGTTGTCTCTCCACCCTTGAGTATGTGCGTGTCCCACGGTTTGTAGAGGTAGGTGGCAGGAAGTGACAGCCCTGTCCATCCAAAGGAACCCTCCACGTTCGGGCACGGCATAGGAGTATGTAAATGCGCCGGAGTCGCGGGGCAGACCCTGCGTATGCCGGACCTCCCGAAGTTGCCTAGACATAAGACGCTTGCTTGCGCTTGCATGATCTTAGATGATAGGTAGAGGCCTTCCACGCTCTATGAATGTTGTACTTTAGGAGTAGTAGCTCACTAGTCTAACTTAGCATTGCTTAGAATTGTCTCTCGCCTTTTATTAGAGAGAGTGGGATACCTTTGTGTGTGTCACACTATCCTCAACTATTGAACTTTACCCCTGTTTTGGAATGTGGTTATATCATCTATCATTTGTAACACCATGAACATAAGTACTCTTGTCAACCATGTCTTCCCTTGGGAAAATATAAATACGATACCCTTGGAATACTCTCGGGTGAAATGCTACAACGGGTTATCCGTCCGCTTGCGGATATTCAATTAACATGATAAACCTTATAATACATATCTAGTACTTGTTACTAGACGTGGATTATTTGGTTAATAGTGCAAGTGACTCAAATCATAACCCCCGGCGTCTCCCGCGGTCGCGTATTTTCTGCGTGACCGTAAGAGACGCCAACATTGACCTTCTGGTTATATTGGTGTTCCATCGATGCTGTGTACCGCTTTAGGTTGGCGACTTCTTGCAACCTTGTTTCTTCGAGCAGATCCTTCGAGACATCCTCTTCTCCCGACAGGGGAGCGTTTGCTCGAAGGGACCCATTGAGAATCTCTTCGGGGGTCATTGCTTCAGCGCCGAAGAGAAGGCGGAAAGGGGTAAAGCCGGTTGATCTTGTTTGAGTGGTTCGCAGGGACCAGAGCATGTTTGGCAGTGCTTCGACCCACTTCCCCTTCTTAAGGCCGAGGAGGCTTTTCTTGATTACCTCGAAGACTGTGCCGTTGGCCTTCTCTACTGCGCCGTTTTCTCTCGGGTTGATCACTGATACGAAGCATTCGCGGACTCCGATGGATTGGCAATATTCCTTGAAGACTTGAGACTCGAACTGGGAGCCATTCTCGACAGTGATGTGCATTGGGACCCCGAAACGACATATGATATTCTTCCAAAAGAACTTCTGTATTGTCTTGGCGGTGATTTTGGCAAGGGGCTCAGCTTCGATCCACTTTGAGAAGTACTCGTATGCCACTACTGCCCATTTGAGGTTGCCTAGTGCAGTGGGCAGAGGTCCGACGATGTCGATCCCCAATCGGGCCAACGGTCACACCGGCGGAATTGGTTGAAGTGGGGTTGCGGGCCGATGTGATTGTCTTCCCATCCACTGGCAGCTTGGGCACGTGCGGACCAGTTCATCGGTGTTGCGCACGGCGGTTGGCCAGTAGAAGCCGTGCCGAAACGCTTTCGCCACCAGGGCCCGAGGGGCGATGTGAGATGAGCAAAGGCCCTCGTGGATGTCTCGGAGTAGAGCTTTCCCTTCGTCTTCAGAGAGGCACCGAAGGAGGGGTTCGGTGACGCCTTTCTTGTATCGGATGTTGTTGTGGATGACGTAGCCCCTTGTGCGGAGGCGAATTCTTTTCTCTTCGACCAGATCATCGGCCGAATACCTTCCTTCGATTTGAGCCCGTATCGGCGCCCGCCAATCACTTGATGACAGGGTCATGACGAGGCGCGCTTTTGTCGGGTTCGTGGCTGGTTCGGAGAGGATTTCATGGAGGGCATCTGGTGGAAGCGGTGCTTGAATAGCTGCTGCTTTGGCGAGAGCGTCGGCTTCTTGGTTGTGTGCCCGGTTGATGCTCTTCACGTCGAAGCCGGAGAAGTGTTTCTCCATGCTGCGGACGACTTTGAGGTAGCCGGCCATTTTTGGGTCTCTGGCCATGTACTCCTTGGTGATTTGTTCTCCGATGAGCTGGGCGTTGATGTAGAGGATGATTCGCTTGGCGCCGAGGGCCTTGAGCTTTCGAAGGCTGAGGAGGACACCTTCGTACTCCACCATGTTGTTGGATGTTGGGAATGTGAGTGAAGCCGAGTACCGGAGCTTCTGTTGGCTGGGTGACATGACGACCGCCGAACACCCAGCCCCTGCGGAGCCCCATGCCCCATCAGTGTGCACCGTCCACAGTGGCTCGGGCGGTGTAGCTTCGGCAGCGGGCGCAGGGGTCCATTCGGCGATGAAATCAGCGTTGATCCCGGACTTGATTGCCTTTCGGGCTACATACTTGATGTCGTACGCAGCGAGTTCGATGGCCCATTTTGCGATATTGTCGGTGGAGTTGCGGTTGCCGAAGACGTCCTTCAAGGGGAATGATGTAGGCACCGTGATCGGGTGTCCCTCGAAGTATCGTCGGAGCTTTTGGGAAGCCATGAGGACGGCAAGCGCGATCTTGGTGACGACGTTGTAATTGAGTCTTGCGCCGGAGAGTGCTTCAGAAACGTAGTAGATTGGCTGCTGCATTAGTTTCCCTTCAACCTCAACCTCGTGTACGAGCACTGCACTTATTGCAGCGGGCGCCGCCGAAACGTAAAGGAGTAGCGGAGCTTTCGGCAGTGGTGGTCAAAGAGTAGTGGCTTTGACGAGGTAATCTTTGATTTCTCCGAAATCCTTGTCTTGTTCTTCACCCCATTTGAGAGGACTGGAGCCCCTTAGTCACTGGTAGAAGGGGAGACACTTTTCCGCCGCCCTGGAAATGAAGCGTCCGAGGGCGGCGAGGCGACCGATAAACCTCTGTAGTTCTTTCGTATTCTTGGGTGGTTCCATGTCGGTGATGGCCTTGATCTTCTCCAAGTTCGTCTTGATGCCCTTCTTGGAGACGAGGAAGCCGAGGAGTTTGCCGGCTCGGACACCGAAGGTGCACTTCTCTGGGTTGAGCTTGAAGCCGACGCGGCGTAAGTTTGAGAAAGTCTCGGCAAGGTCGGTAAGGTGGCTGTCATCAGAGGTGCTTTTGATGACGATGTCGTCGATGTAAGCTGCAGCGTTTCGGCCGAGCTGATCACCCAGTGTTTTCTTGATTGCACGGGAGAACGTTGCTCCGGCATTCTTCAGCCCGAAGGGCATACGTTTGTAGCAATACGTGCCATCTTCCGTTTTGAAGGCGGTCTTCTCCTCGTCTTTGGGGGCCATTCAGATTTGGTGGTAGCCGGAGTATGCGTCGAGGAAACTCATTATCTCGGAGCCGGCCGTGGCGTCGACGAGCTCATCGATGCATGCCAACGGGAAATCATCCTTCGGGCAAGCACGGTTTAGGGTGGTGTAGTCAATGCACATCCGCCAATTCCCGTTGTGCTTTTTTACGAGGACTGGGTTTGCGAGCCAGTTGATTTGTTGGTTTCCCGGACGACATTGACGTCGATCAGTTTTTGCACCTCCGCCCGAAGGACGGCTTGCTTCTCGTCTGTCCAATTTCGCTTCTTCTGCTTGATGGGTGTCGCTTTCGGGTTGACGTCGAGTTTGTGTTCGATGACGCTTCGGTCAACTCCTGTCAGCTCGGATGTGGACCAAGCGAAGACATCTTTGTTGTTTCGGAGGAGAGCGACCATGTCTGTCTCGAAGTCCGGCGGTAGCCCCTTGCTGAAAGTGACTTCCTGATCGGGTCTGTCAGGAGACAGGACCAGTTGCTTGACGTCGCCGCTGACACGTGGCTTCGGAGTTCCTGTCGGAGGTGTTGGCTTTTGAGCTTCGACAGTTTGTGGCTTGGCTTGATGTTTGATCGGATGAACTTGCTTGTGGCCGGGTGTTTGGCCGTGTTCGATGCTTCGGGCGGCAAATTGATCCCCGTACACGGTGATGATTCCCCTTGGTGCCGGGATCTTCATGCACAGGTAACCGTGGTGGGTGGCGGCATTCAAGGTGTTGATGAGCCCCCTGCCGAAGATGGCGTTGTAGGGATATGGCATGTCGACGACGTCGAAGGCGATTTCCTCGGTCCGATGTCCTGCGGGACCGGAGAAGGAAACCGCGATCTTGACGCATCCTATGGCGTCGATTGGCTCTCCCCTGAAGCCAACGAGTGGGCTTTCGGAGGCGAACAACTCCGTGCGGGGGATGCCGAGCTGATCGAAGGCGTCGATGAAGATGACGTCTGTAGAACTTCCGCCATCAATGAGGACGCGACGGACCTCAGTCCCGCGCATGTTGGCGCTGATGATGAAGGCATCCTTGTGGGGATACTCCATCGGACGCAGGTCACTTTGGTTGAAGGTGAGCGGTACATGAGACCATTTGCACTTCGCAAGGGGCGGGTGGGCTGCCACGTGATTCACGCGTCGGATGTAGTCTCGACACTGACGCTTGGATGAATATGGCTGGCTACATTGCGGCCGGAGGTCGCGTTGTGCGCCGGGGGTGGTGGTAAGACCTCAGACCGTGTGACAGCCCCTTGTGCGACATGGTGGATTCCTCGAGCCGCTTCGGCCTCTCGGCGTAGTCGCTCTTCTCGCAGCGCTGAGACTTGGGCGCACTGCTTCGTAGTGTGTCCTTGGTTCGGGCCATGAACCTCGCAATATGGTTCGCGGTTCTGGCGACTGTTGTTTCGGCGGTTTGAATCCGACCTACGGGGGCTCGACTTGGACCTGTGAGACTGGTTGTCATCGGTCCGACGTGGGCTACGATCCCGGGAGCGGTCGATGCTGTGGACTTCACGCTTCTCGGACCGGCTAGCTCGACGATCGTCAGAACGGTCATCGTTTCAGTCGTTGTGTCTCTTCCCCCGATCGGATCTCTTCTGGCTTACTCTTGCCTCTTTTTCTCGCCGGAAGTCCTCGTTTGCTCGAGAGTGGGCTTCGAGGATCTGCAGTAGGTGGGTGACGGTCTTCGGCTCCGTCCTTCGGATCTCCGACCGTGCCGGGCAGAGGCTCATCCCCTTCGTGACGGCCTCGATGATGATGGAATCCGGTACACCTTCGACCTGGCACTTGAGGTGGATGAAGCGTCGGGTGTAATCTTGTAGGGATTCTCCTTCCTTCTGCTTGCATGCCTGGAGGTCGGCTGCGGTGACCTTTGCCGCGTAGTTGCCTTGAAAATGAATCTGGAGTTGGTCTCGAAGCTGCTCCCAGGATTAGATGCTGTTTGAAGGCAGCTTCGTGTACCATGTCTTCGCGATTCCGCTTGAGGCAAGGACAAAAGCTTTGGCTTTGATGTCATCGTTGCCTCCGGCGGATTCGATGGAAGTTTCGTAACTCATGAAGAACTCCTTAGGGTCCGAGGCCCCGTCAAAGTTTGAAAGCTTGGCGGAGATGAACTTTTCGGCCAGGCCACTGCTTGGAGGCGTGCCGATAGCGGCTGATTGTTATCGGATGAGCTTGTCTGGCGCCCACTGCTGCTCGATGGTCCGCGCCGTTCGTCGCGGCCTTGTTGGCTTTCTTGGTTGATGGGCTCCGGAACGCCCGTTCGACGCAGTGTGTTGAGCTGTGTCTGCAATATGATTTGCTGACGACACGCGGCTTCGGCACGGATGCGGTAACTTGCTTCGTCTTGCCCGTAATGTTCAAGGGCTCTCTGTCTTGCCAGGCGTTCTTCGGCATCACGGGTTTCCGCTTCGAGCGTCTCCCGAAGCTCTGCCAGTCGCTGTTCTTCGGCTACCGCCGACGCGAGCCCCCTTTGAGCGCGAGCTTCGGCCTCCGAGTCCCTTGCTGGGTGCTCGTTGTTTCGGACTTCGCCTCATGCTCGGGCTTCAACGTCATCGGCGCTGATTTCTTCGCCTCGTGGTTGGAAGGTCGCTGCCGGAAGCGAGGAGGACGGCCGATGGGTCTCCCGTGGCCGATGAGGATGGACCTGTCGTCGGTAAGGTCGTCGCTGCCGAGGTAGTCGTCGTGAGTGTTCCCGCAGCGTTCATGGTCGTCGGGTTGATGACTTGCCTTGCCAAAGGCCCGGTCACTCGTGCCGAAGGCGGGTCTGTTGCGTTGGGGTCGCTTCCCGAAGCCCTCGCCTTTCGGGACGTTTCCGAAGTGCGCATCATTTGCCGTGGCTTCTTGTCCGATCCCCACGGACGGCGCCAACTGTTGTTGGTTACAAAGTCCAAACAGTAAAGGGAGAATCCTCCTAGGGTCTACCACACTTGGGAGGGACCCTAGATAGGACTTAGAGGGGGACAGACAAGAGCCATGGGCTAGTAAATAACACACTATCTATTAATGAGGAGGGTAAGGGGGTACTTATAGCCATACCCCCTTACAACCATAGGTTTCCTAAGTACAATATTACCCTTGACCTAAGGGTACTACAGTAATTACATCCTCAATACACATAGGATGGTAACCCTAATGGGCCCATGGCCCAAGTACATGAATGCTTCTTCCCTATTCTATCTACTTGGGCCTTGGTGGGCCTTTTTCCTAACAGGCCAAGGAGCTAGGGGGAGGGGACACTATGGGCCTCCCCCAACAGTTCTGCCATTCCATCTGTCGCTGGAGTGCGCCCGATATGCTGCTCTCCAAAAGACGTAGTCGATGCTGCCAGTGAGGTGACCCCATCACGCACCGCAAGGCGACAACTGTTAGCCACTAGATCTCGTGCCGAGGTGGTCATCGCCTTTGTAGAGGTAGATGGTAAGTCATCGCCACAGCACCAACACCAAAGCCACCCCACATGCATATCATGCCCCGAAGGCGACTGCCACCTCACCGCACCTGGCCCACACCGTGCCCGCGCCGTCAGGTCCTCTCACTGACTGCCAGGCCATGTAGATCTGAGGGAGGGGCTGCACCGCACCGCTGGAAGGTAGACCGCGTTGGTTCGTCGCCCACGCAACACCATCATCATCATACAACTATGAGTGAAGGAGTCGTGCCACGCTCCGCATGCTGCAGGGAAGGAGCAGTGTCACACCATATAACCTTCATCGTAACGGATCTTTGAGGGAAGGAACCACTGTCCCTGCGCCACCATTTGAGAATGAAACCAATTGATAGAGAGATGGACAAAGGATATGGACCATGCGGGGGAGATAGAGTGGCAGTGAACTTTGTCCGGCAAGCCCAGCACAGATGTGGGGAGGCTAACAACAGATGTGGAGGGGGAGCAGAAGTCATGCATGATTTGGGAGGAGGTGAGAGGAGGGACCATCGGGAAGGATATCCGCCACCGCACCGCCTACGTGGGAGACCAGAGATTTGGGGTCAGGCGCAGGTGGAGGGATGGAAAAGAGAAAGCGGGAGTGGAGGCCGAGGCGCAGGAAAGGGAGGGAGTAGAGGCGGAAGGGTTCGGATTACGAGTTTATGGTAGACGAAGTATGTGGGATGCGCAGGTGGTGCTCGTAGATGGGCTTAGCCAGTGATGGGCCAGAAAATGAGCCCCTGACAGCCCAGCACAACAAATTGTTTTCATTTTCAACATGTGAAGTAAAACATCTAGTCATTAATCCAATCCACACTTAAATCCAAAAAACAAATCTGAGCATCTCTATCTCTTCATATATATCTGGACGCACTCAACATCATCAGTTCCTTTACCTCCCTCAATTGTGGAAAAGGCCACCGAACCAAAAAATTCGAAGTCTTCTTGCAAATGATGCGGACACTTGACACAGGTACGGGCTGCTTCTTCTCAAAAAAAGAAAAGAGTACGGGCTGCTGGCGGGCTGGTGATACCGATGCAGCACCTATAGATGCCTACCGTTGCGTACATCCCACAAGTCTTTATGCGGATCGATTTGGGATTCACAGGAACATGACGTTCAACATGTTCCAGCGCAGCTCCTGCTCCTCACCGGCAAATGAGTCCCTTGCTCTGCCGATGCCACTGTATATGAATATTTGTAATCACTTGCATGCAGTTGTTGGCGCAGGTGGTGGCAGCAAACTCTACAAAGGAGAGGGCACGATGGTAGCAGCGGCCATGTCTCGAGCGTGCTGCAGTACAGCAGGGCGTGCATGAGGTGCTTGTCCAGAGAGGGTAGTGCCTGTCAAGCAGGAACAAAGATCGCGCAGATCAAACCTTAGCCAGAACAACCGTCAAGTGGTGATTCGCAGCCATCATAAGTCTTCTGTCCACGTAAGCAGGACAGCACCCTCGAGGTCATCATCATCGTGCGATTGCATAATCATTTTAACAGAGGTAACAAGGTATAACTCTGCTTTCAACTGTAGATTGTCTGCAGGTTTGTTGGTCCCTAACTTTTTAACTTAGCCTAGGTAACATTGTTTATCCCGCTGTGATGCTTCAGTTTTTAATGTCTCGTATGTTTCCTTCTGTTCAGTCATGCTTTTTTCAGTAGACAAAATAAAGCAACCTACCTGGTCGAATGATGGAGAAGCGAGTCACTGTCATTGAACTCCTCTACCTCTTCTTCATTTTGTTTGTAGCAACGAATACAAATTGCTATTTCATTATATATCTATCGATGGCAGCCTTTTGTTCACAAGAATCAAATTATGCGGATGAAACTTGATTATGTTACATTATATAGACAAAATTTATTTGTTCAGTTAGTAGATTTCCCATCTATAAAAGGAACAAATTAATTATGAGGGTTGATCTACATTTCTTGATGTCTTTTTGCATTCACCGCTTATAAGGTCAGCTCCCTATTGCACCTATCCATCGTAGTTGGTTGTTTGCCATGTCCATGATCAAGGGTTTTTGTCCACCTTATTGTCCAGAGCCCAACGAATGACTAACATCATTGTCTTTAGTCTAACCTATTGACAGCTGGGACATCTTTTGCATGTTCTTCTCCCTATATCATGGGGTGATGGGATTTGGCCACATGAAACATGGCTGCTGGACTACCTTTTTAGTGTCTCATGTTTGGCCCGCATGCTCTGAATCATATTTATGCCCCATATCACAATCGCTCATTGGGAAAGCTTTAGTCCCATGATCTCTCTAGGAAACATGCGAGAAAGTTACGAGACTGAAACACGTGTTTTTTATTCATTTCAATCTTTAAGCTAAGCCCAAGCAATAGAAGTCTCAGAGTAGGCACTGAATTATTCTTGCTGCATATTCTCGTTGAAGTTGTTATTGTACAACACTATGGTTATTTAGAAGAACAAATACTCTCTCTTTTTTAGAATCTTAGAAGAACTAATATATTGTGCATGATTGGTGCTATTTTCTTGTGCCTTTTCTTTATGTTGCCACATGTAGGCCATGATCTTGCGCATGACAAGGGAGAATCAAAGCATGATTATTCTTGCATTGGGAAACATGATCATCGATGAAATCAACCACTCTAAGCATGATTTCTATCATTATTTGGAAAACAAAGGTTCAAATGACTCCCAGGGCCCTTAGCTCCTCTGACATCGCCAGCTGCAGCAAAATTGAAGCAAGGCAGTTAGGTGGTCTCATACTTGAACATGCCCTGACTTTCAGATAACTTATCATGAAAGGATTTCAAATCCTCCAAACCCAGGCTTGCAAAATTATCGTTCAACATGCGCATCACATTCTCATCACAATTCTTCTCCGTGGCCTTCAACTTCTCACCTCGACGTATCTCAATTTCTATCTTCTTCTGCAGCTATGCTTCCTCTTTAATGAGCTGTTGCAAATACAATTATTTTCACTTGTAGAGAGAATTTGTTAGCCAATAGAGGAATGGTTCAATCGTAGTAATGCTAATGCTGACTAGTAGATGAAAAGAGTGATACAAGTGTTTCCTTACCCATTCTCTAACTATCCTTTATATTGTCGTATGCAGAATGAAATATCAGCCCCGGCCCTTTGTAGTATTCTATAAGAGCAACTCCAAGATTTCCCAAAACACTTTCCCAAAAATTGGTTTTGGGAAGAACGGCACAAAACCGACGGTCCAACAGCTCCCATTACGGTTCCCAATTTTTTCACCGCTCCCGATCCTCACGGCTTCGCTGTCCTTTTTTCCGCCGCCTCCTCCCACTCCCAATTGCTGGCTTTCTTTTTTTCATGCGCTCCAATTTCCCATCTCCTGTGCCTCCGATCTCCCACGCTCCCGCTCACGGAAGTGCTTTTCCCCTTTCTCCTGCCTCGCGCCTACAATCTCCCGTTAGTGGCACTTCTAGTTCTCCCCCTCCATCGCATCGCGGTTCTACCACTTGGAGAACGCCATGGTGATCGCGCTGACCGCGAAGCCGCCGCACCCTGGCAGAGAATGCGCATCCGCTGCTGTCTGACAAAGACCGTATCTCCGCCGCGACGCCGCCGCACCCAGCTGCTGGATCGAGGTTTCTTCTTCAGCTTGCCGTCGCCGCTCGAGTTTATGCAGTCGAGCTATCAGGCCGATCCGATCTCCAGCCAATCCAGTACACCGCACTATTTCTCAATCTTATCTGCCTGACTTGTGGTTGTTCAGTAGTTGTTTGTGAAAATGCTGCATCGTGGTCTCTAACAGGGTCTGATGATCTTGGTGCTTACAGACTGACGAACTACTTGTTTCTAGTACGAATGCTCTGTTATCTGCTTTTGATTTGATCATACTACATGTTGAGGAAGAAATCAACCTACGTGAGAGAGATGAAGAAAACTAACACAAACTCCGATCAACCAAACCGACTCGAATATGTGAATAGGCGGAGTCGAGTTGGACTCTGTCTCTATACTCGCATGAGCATGATCACATGGGATAAAGCCCAAGCTAGACTGGATGATATATGGGCCAGATGCAGAAACAAGGCCCAAATGGAGAATTTTAATTTTTTGGGAACTTAATATTAGAAACTGTTGGTGGAGAAACTTTTCTTTTGCTCCCCATAATTTTTGGAAGCTCCCAATATCAGTTTATTGGGAGCAATTTTTTTGGGAACTCTCGAAGTTGCTCTAAAGACTATACACAAAGACTCTATGTTATACGAGATGATGCGTGTGCCTTTATATAGGGATGAGTATGTGGTACAAAATATATAGTGAATGCATTAAATGCACACTAAAATTAATCGTCTAAAGTTTAGATGCACCTAGCACGGACAAACAAATCTGGAATGATATCTAACACTAACGTAGAAACAAATGTACTTTTTAGCATGTAATAAAGGTGCTTGAGTGTAGATTTAGAAAATTTTGATCTGTGGAAAAAAAAAACGAGCTGTGAGAAATATAACCAGCAATGGATTGGATATGCAGGAAAAGGTACTGCCAGCTTATAAACAAAGGCTCCTTTTTTAGCGAATAATGGATACTAATATTTTAAGTGTATTTTTTAAGTATATAATAAATGTATCTATCAATATCATGTACTATTTTAGTGGGGGGAAGTCAATACTATGTACAGAGTTGTTTTTCAGACTTTTTCCCCTTAGGTGAACATTATTTGTTGAGTATTGTGTTCAATCGCTAGCGAGTACTTAGTTGTTCAATATAGGGAAAGAAACAACACTAACCAAATAATGTTCACTAAAGAAAATGAAAAGTCTCAATGGAGAACTCTCTACTTGTTACTGCCCCCCACCCCCCCCCCCCCCCCCCCCCCTCCCCAACCCACCCACTAAAACAATGCATCCTATTGATATACATATTTATTAAGTACACCAAAAAAGGTACGCAAAAAAATAAAAGTATTTATTATACGCTAAAAATGAGCCTTTGTTTTTCTGCTGGTATTACCTTCCATGCCTATCTAATACATCACTTTTGATATATTTTTTGCGGCTCATTTTTTTTGCACAATCAAACCGTGCCAAATATATGCTCACACAGAGTTATTACCTGCTAAAAAACACCTTTGTTTTTGTGCTAGTGTTAGATATCATGCCAGATCCGTCCATCCGCACTAAGTGCACTCAAACTTTAGACGATTCATTTTAGCTTGCATTCAATGCATTCCCTTTATATTTTGTACCACCAAACATACTCGTCTCTATATAAAGGCAGGAGCATCGTTCCCCTACGTCATATAGTCTTTGCGTATAGACTTTACAAAATACAACAAAGGGCTTGATATTTCATTCTGCAAGCTGCAGACAGAGGTTGTTGCAAAATGGGTAAGGAAACACTTGTATCGGTCTTATCATCCACTAGTAAGCATTTGAATTATTGGTTTAACCATTCCTCTTTTCGCTAACAAAATCTCAACAGGTGAAACAAATGTATTGCAACAGCTCATGAAAGAGGTAGTAGAGCTGGAGAAGAAGCTAGAAGCTGAGATACGCCGAGGTGAGAAGCTGAAGGCCAAGGAGAAAAACTGTGATCAAAATTTGTTGTGCATGTTGAAGGAAACTTTCACTGGCCTGGGATTGGAGGATTTGAAATCCTTTAGTGAAAAGTTAGTTGAAATCAAGGACAAGACCACCTAAATGCCTTGCTTCAATCCAGCTGCGACTTGTGATGTCAGTGGAGCTGAGATTATGGGAGTTGTTTGAACCTTTGTTACTTCCAAATAATGCTAGAAATCATGCTTAGAGTGGTCAATTGCATCCATAAACATGTTTCCAAAATGTTGGCAGACTTTATAAGTTTATATTTGGAAATCGTATTGTAAACATGGATTTGCAATGGAGATATATCTGAAATCAAAATTACTCGATATGGCAGCCTTATTGTTTGAATGGATCTATTTTTCTTTCTCATGTTTTTATGTATGTCAGGCAATGTATGCATCCCTTGCGGAAGCCGAAAGCCCACCTGTAAGGTCTCTTTCAAGACATCAAGATTGTTTTTAAAACCAAAAGACATTAATACTTTTTCAATCTGGACTTTGAGATCAAGACGAAACAAGAAAGAACGATCGTGTTTTGGTTCTTCCTTATCATGCATGATATCACGACCTTTATTTATGTGGCAACATTAAGAAAAGGCACAAGAAAAAGAGCACCAACGGTGCACATCGCAATTGGTCTTCTAAATAGTATCAACTAGAATATGCAGCAAGAATAATTCAGTGCCTACTCTAAGACTTCTTCTATTGCATAAGATCAAGATGTCTCTGTAGTCAGTAGGTTACACAAAAGAAAATGACCTTAGTCATTCATTGACCTCTGGACAATAAGGAGGACAAGAACCCATGATCATGGATGTTGGCATAATGTGTACCAAGAATCCTAGTAAGATAGCCGACCTTCCAAGGATTAGTACCCAAAAAGATTAAAAGATCATTACATGATAAGAAACAGGAATAATCACCCATTGTTTGACATAGAAAGTATACAGGATGACGGCGTACAACCTACTGACTCCAAACTAAACAAAACGTGCCACTCTGGTCATCTAACTTTCTAAAAATACCAACTGTGTGCTTCTTCCATGCAATATTTTGGTGTGAGAGCTATCGTCTCAAACTCCCAACTCACACATTTTTTATGACCGACATAAGATGAAAACTACATGATGGATAGGCGAAATAGGAAGCAGGCCTCACAGGCAGTGAATGCAAAAAGGACATCAAGTATGTAGATCAATTCTCATAAGTTGTTCCTTATAGATGAGAAATCTACTAACTGAAACTAATAAATTTAGTCTATATAATGTAATATAATCAAGTTTCATCCGTCTAATTGGATTCTTGATAACAAAAATGATGCCTTTGTTATTAATTGACAAACAAATGTCATCCATAGATAGATAACGAGACAGAAATTGGTATGCTAAACAAAACGAAGAGGAGATAGTTACCATTTCTCTAACTCGTTCAGGAGTTCAATGACAGTTACTCGCATTTCCATAATCTGACAAGGTAGGTTGCTTTATTCGCCTACTGAAAAAGATGTGAATGAACATAAGGAAACATGCCAGAAGTTAAACTGAAAGCAAACTAGTTGATTACTTACCGCTATTATCATCTGATTGTCTCTCATGCCATAGGTTGTGGGAGAATATATGGATGATTGCAGAATGTCCACCTCCTTTCAGTAACTCTCTCACATGCAATTCTATACAAGATGTGCGACCTTTTTGTGTAGCTAGGATCAAGTTAGACCATATTGCCGACCTTTTTGTCCACATCCTCTTTATTGAGATGATGTGATGGCCTCAATTGCTAAGCTGCTCCTATCCAGTCAAAAACGAAGGTGTATTCAATCGCCGACCCCTCCCCCACCCCAAACTCTTGCTACCTCTCCTCTGAGCAGGACAATAAGGCTTGGCTACAGTTCAGATATAATTATCAACATTGTACTGTTCAATCAAGTACTTCATTCATATCTGAATATCAGCCAAACCATATTGTCTATGAGCGGACAATAAGGCTCGGCTGATTGTCCCCTCATTGACATTGCTCGGGCACGTGATTCAATAATGGGGGTCAAGGCCGCTGACACCAATGACTCCAATATTGTTTGGGATTCCTCTTCACTATAAGTGCTGCTTCAGATCTTTCCTGGTCAAGTGGCCGGAGTAGAAACAAAAGTCATGCCCATACATGAGGTCTTAAAAGCCTTTAAAACCTTTACCAACCAATACATTTTGTCCTAAGAGCATCACTGACCTCAGCCTACTCTTTCTCTTCTGACACATTCAAACAATGGGCGATGGGTCCTTTCGCGCCCAGGGAAAGCCATGTCCTTCAAGACAATCAGTTTTCGTCACATGCTCATTGACCTCATCCAACAGAATTTAACTAATGCCTTATATCCATCCTGCCTCACTTGAAAGACAAATCTGCAAAAAAGGTCAAACGGAAAACACTTGGAAGCTCCAATGAAAATATGACGAGCTTAGAATCTAGTAGATGTCAAAGCATCAATACAATAAAATCAAATACCATTCACTGCTATAAAAATTTATAAATGAGCATCACAATTCAAGATTGAGCTACTCATATATTAAATGCCATGTTGAAAGAACAGAACAAGTATATGGAATACATTCTAGAAGTGCTAGAAGTGGATGCTCTCATCAGCAAAATACACAGCCTCAAACAATCCTTCTGGATTAGTTCCAACTTCCAAGAATGTTCCGCCTGCTACATACCCTGTGCTCCTTGCTACCGTACATAGACAAGCAGATTTTTTGAACAGTTGCAGCTGAACTAACAAAAACCACTTTTGTAAGAAAATGGACTACGTACAAACAGGCGACAAGCTACAATCACAGAGATAAGAAAGCTTCATGCTATTGTGAGTTGATTAGAAGCTTCATCTACATTTCTCATGTACGCTGCTCACGCCGCTCCCAAGCCGAACCCTGAAAGTAATCCATATAATATGTACAAAGAATCCGAGTAAGGCAGCCGACCTTCCAATGATGAGTACCAAAAAGATTAAAACATCATTAGATGATAAAGAAACAGGAATAATTACCCCATTTGTTTGGCATAGAAAGTATACAGGATGACAGCATATGACCTACTGACTCCAGACTAAACAAAACATGCTACTCCTGGTCACATAACTTTCTAAAATTATCAACTGTATGTTTCCATGCAAGGTTTTGGTATAAGAGCTATCGTCTCTATCTCCCGACTCACACATTGATGAAAGACAAGATGAAAACTTAAAATTAAGATCAAGATGCAAATGCATAGAGAGCTTCATCAGGATCAATTAATAGTAAAAGAGAAAAGGTCAGCCATGGTAACATGTCATACATAAAGAAATGGAAGTCATGTTTTTTTTTTGCAGATATTGCTGTCTTTTGCAAGTAAAGAGATTTCTTATGAAGGGTCTAGAATGACCCGAGTTCATAAACATGTCAAAAATCCTTGTTTCCTATGCAGATTACACTCCTTAGCTTTAATTTTTTATTGGTTTCAAGCAGGCAACAAATAATAATACATCCTTTGGCTCAGTCGAAAATTGTAGGGGAGGTGCTTATGTCTACTCTGCTAACAATGTTGGGAGCGTATCCTATGAGAACCAGGTTCGTGTGATAACTATGAGAACTTCAATCTGGGCCACATGATCTTGATCCAAGGGGGACGTATAGGGAGAGGTGGAAGGGAAAATTTGCAAAAGTATTATTAAGTGAGCGGTGATTTTGCA
Organism: Eragrostis curvula; assembly: GCA_007726485.1. NCBI lineage: Eukaryota > Viridiplantae > Streptophyta > Magnoliopsida > Poales > Poaceae > Eragrostis > Eragrostis curvula. Next base: position 2,125,041 of record RWGY01000026.1, read on the forward strand.
AATCCACACTCCCACCTGAATTCATACGCCCCATTGGATCAAAATCATATGGTCCAGATTGAAGTTCTCATAGTTCTCACACAAACCTAGTTCTCATATGATACGTTGCCAACAATGTTTACCATAAATTTTAAATTTGAATTTTTAAGGTAGTTTATACATAAATGTAAAGGATAATAAATTAAAATAAATTAATCTTAATCTAAACATACAAAAAATAATAAATTAGTAATACATAATAACTTTAATACTATGGCATTCTTTTTAACTAGTTGCGAAGTGACTGCATAGCAGTAAATCATTATTTAGCATTAACATATTGTGCTTTCCCATATAGCCTTTAAATGGTTTTTTAACTGTTTCCCTCATGGATTGATGTGACATCGAACATAAACTAAAAATAAATAAACTGCACGTTAGTGCCACAATGTTTTTGGGATATTCATTAAGATTAAGCAACATTTTATTCTACTCAATAACATGTGATTCGTTTTAGGAAGAACACGTGATTGAAGAATAGCAAGATAAATCAGATGCACCAACCCAATTTGGGCTGGGCTGGACATGCGCCATTTAACGTGAGTTGAGGTCAAAGTGACGTCCATGGGGCGTGCCGCCACTATGTTAATTTGTGGCTAGTGCTAATTTGGATGGGCTGAACCGGTGATGGCTTCGAAGGACTAGAGGATATGGCGCAGCCCAGCTTACGCAACAAATCAGTTTTCTTTTTTTCTGGTCATCTTCTACATCTGGCGCCTCCAAGCCCTCTCCCATGGCTGTAGAAACGTGCCCCCCCCCCCCCCCCCCCCCCCCAACCCAATGCCCCGTTGGATGCACCACTGCTTTAGCTACTACAGTAAGAGCCTATATGGACATAAAGGTTAGGAACACGAGGTTCAAATCCTAATAAATGACTGAATAATTAAAACCTAAATCATAGAGCGATTTTCCCTTTACAAAGAGGCCCTTTGAAACAAAATATAGAAGATTCAATAGATAAGGCCATGGGTTCTATTACAGTTACCAATACAGAGCGAACTTGCTAAACATCATCAGTGCTTTGTTCAACGTTCTGCTGCATGGTATCTAACTTATATATCACATACTCCAACTTCTTTACGCATATCTCATTTGCAATCCTTGCGCTGTAGTCGCACTTTTTAAATGGACGATATTCACAAGCACTCTTTATTTCCTCACGCAATGTTGTTTGAATCTCCTACCAATCACAATATTAATGAGTCAATGAATAACATGCCTGGTTTCATAAATGTAAAATCGCTAGAAGGAAAACCAACTGAGAGGCAGAGGCATGCATTTAGCCATTTTGCTAGTGGAATGTAAGTAAAATTGGAAAGAGCAAAGTTTAGAATACAAATATTATACCAAATTAGATGCTAATATCCAGTGCACTATATGATAATTTGTTTATTCAATCACTGATTTCCATGAAAACGGCTCTAATTAAGATCTGTGGTTAAGAGGGCAGGAAGGCAGCATGATATGTAGAGGGCAGGGAGGCAGCCCGATATGGAGAGGGCCAGGTTACCTTAATCGCCGTCATGAAATCGCGGCAGTGGCTGGCGACCGAGTCAGAGCGGGGACCCTACGAGTTTCCGAGCTCCTACATCACCGCCGTTGCAAGCTCCAGGACCCGCACAATGCCCTGCACACGCGCAGCAAACACCCGTTCGGCAAATCAGGAACAGAATCAACAACCACTGCTGAGAGAGGACAGCAGGTGGTCGGGAAGGTACCTGGCATTGCGGAACCATCACCCCCTGCTTCGTGACGACGACAAGGAGAGGCGGCGGCGGAGGAAGGGGGGAGCTCCGTTCCAGCGGCGTGGTTGAATTGAGGGGTGGCTTTCGGCTGGGCTAGGCTGGGCCAGCCGTGTATAAGGCCCTGTTTGGCCCAACAACGCAGTGCTCGACAGAGGTCAGGACAGAGAGAAGGAAAAACAGATTTTTTTTAAAAAACGTTTTAGAGACGAGTGTGATGGAAGGATACTGAAATATTGAGGAGGGGAAACAAACCTGGCTAATCAGACTGAGAGACCATCTCACCAGATAGCGAATGGAATAAAGGGTTGGTCTCTTAAATCCATTTGATCAAGTTCTAGATTTTGTTTTTGTGCCAAAGAGTTTTCGCCTAGCAGTCAAGACGTCCGAGCGGCAGCTCACAGGTTCCGGGTTTGATTTCGCCTCTCCCCACTCAAATCACAGGTATATATATTAAAAAAAAAAAAGCCAAACAGATCTCACACAGTGAACGGCTCCCTTCGTCAGGGTGTGGAGGAGAGTTCGGGGTTGCTCGGCCTGCGTGAGAAGGCCGGTCTTCTTCTTAACGAAATGTTGCGAGGGCGGCTTGCCTCCGCATGTCGAGTTTTTTTTAGAGTTGAGGCCAAAGGGCCCCCCGGTCCATATTTCATTTTACACAAACAGGACAAAGTATCAGTTTACATTTCCAGGCTTCAACAGTTAAAGCTCAAAAGAAAATCACAGACGCTCATTAGAGCATTAGGAAATCGTCTGCCGGCTTCTGTTCCAGCGGACAGCTCTTCTTCGTCTCCATGCCATGGGATGGCCTCAGCATCATTCTTGCCGGCTCTCCATTGTTCAGTGCCTCGTCTTGTTGATATGTTGTCTCCACATTATTTGTCAGGCACAAAGTCATCCAGTTCTTGATCATAAGTGTTTTTTTAGACCATAGGAATACCCTGGTTTAAGAAAGCAACATTGTACTCCCGGAACGACCAGCTTACAGAAACCAGTTCACAAAAGAGAGACAAGCGAAACTACAACTAAGCTACAAGGTAGCACCAAAGTCTTAACATGCCAACAAGCACCAAAAGAAAGGAAGTCCTCTTAACTAAACACATAGACTATCCTATTACAAGAAAAGAGGCTCCAGAGTTTGTCATCCTCCCGTCAGAAGCGCTCGATGATGGTCCCTTTGTTCAAGCTTGCTCCTGACGGCATGTATGAACATCTCGATATGTCTTGGCAGACCTCCCGTTTGGATAGGACACTCCATCTCTGCATTAGTGATAACATACGATGAACAATTCATTGCGGAGATGGACAAAGTTGATTTGAAAACACAAAATCATTTCGGGTAAGCCACAATGCCCAGCATATGGCCCCCAGCATAAAGAACATTCTAGTATTATTATGATGTCCAGCTCTATTGAAGGCTATCTCTACAAAGTTAAATAGATTAGCTGGTACTCTATTCCAACCCAATGTCTCTTTCACTACACACCGCAGATAGAAAGCCAACGGACACCTGAAGATGATATGATCTGGAGTTTCTCTGTCCAGTGCCCACAGAGCTTACAGAATTCACTGCCCTTACATTTTCTCTGCTTTAGGACATCTGCTGGGATCTTATTCTTCTGTTAAGTAACGAGATAGATGAAAGAGTGTGACTCTTGAGGGAGAGGTAGTGTAATGATATTTGATAGGTGGACCGTTGGATCAACTTGATTGATGGCCCGAAATTGGGTGTAGGTCGGGCCTGCGTGATTTTGTTCAGTTACCTGTGGTCTCGCCTCCGTCAGTTGTTGGTCTGAAAACCTCTGACAGCTGAAAAACTAGTGAGAGAGTCTCTGTTTTGCAGTCGGTCCTGTCGTTGTGGAAAGAGCTGGATGTACTATTCAAGGAGTACGTCGACACATCTTCCTCGGCGACGACAAGGCCCGGGAAACGCTGTCGGAGGCGCTTTTACATCATCAGCCGGCAGTACACGGCGGCGTCCGACTGCAGTGCCTTGACTGCGGGAAACGCTGTCGTTGGTGTGGGCACAGCTGCAGGGAGCGCGGTGGCCACGCGGAAGGTTGCCGACGCCGCGCTTGCCAGCACCGGGGGCTCGCGCTCGAGGCGGCGCGCCAGGCCGTCGTGCTACCTTAAGAACGTGGTATCGTTGCCGCCGCCGGCCCGCACGGCGTGGCCATGCATCGATCGTCGGGAAAGGCGTGCAGGGACACCACGCCGCTCCAGGGGGTCGCCAGCTGGGCACGCGCGAACGCTGCATTGATCAGCCCGGGTGCACCGACGTCGGCCGATCGCAGACTGCGATCTACAACGCGGGGCTCAGAGACCTTGTGACGCGAGGGTCGTCTACGGAGATGTGTACAGCGTCGCGGCGGACACGGCGGCGGACGGGTTCAAGGCCGTCAGCGTCCGGGTGCTGCGGCACTTGATAATAATAACTAGAAGCTGTGGCGGGCTCTTGGCGCGCCCATCTCACGCTAAAAGTTCTTTAAAATGGTGCAACTTTTTTTCGTACTTATAATGTTTGGTGTAATATCTTTAGTCCCTCTCCAGTGATAGAGGAAAGGAAGAGAGAATTCGTGAGAGCTTTCATGGGCTGAATGAAAGTCTTCAGCCTTATCTCCCAAGAAAACTCATCCGCAGTTGAAACTGTCCAGTGTCCACAGTCAAAATGTCAGGGAAACAAAAGTCACAAAGAAATAGTGGCATGGCATGCACATGACAGATGACACAGAAGTCAATCTTGAGATCAGAGTCCACACTCAAGCCACGAGATGTGAGCTCGAGAAGGAAAAACAACTGTAGTCTGAAGAATGCAACCAGCTAGTTTTCATGGTTACTGTAGGAAACCAAAAATATATGGACACATGACTCCTTATTGATTCTTTCGAAGGAAGAAGACTCTGGCTTGCATCACCATGCTTGTGTCTGGAAATAATATTAGACTCTTCATTTGACATCTTCAGGTAATTACATATATAAGCGGGTGCAATCAAAGCTAAACCTGAAATTGGACCGTCTGACGCAAATGATAAAATTCACCACACCTAGTACAAACCGACCTGATTATTTCATTTTATTTTGGTGCCATCATTCATCAAATATAACTTGGTGATATATCCGTTGTCCTTGCAAGACATCCAGTCATTTCTTCCAGAACTATGCCCCATTGAAAAAAATGCTTCATCATTCACGCCTTACCTTCCTCCAGGTCTGGCGCACCTTTAGTTGGCAGTGCTCAGATATTGTGTGCTTGGGATACAGGCTCATAGCAGAACCCTACTCTTATCAATCATCATGGATCGACCAAACCCTCGACCAATTTGACATGAATCTAATGTGCACCATCCTTCTAGGCCTATGAGTTGCGGCACAAAAGTCCACACATTTTCTATCAGAAACGTTGAATGAAAATTTTAAAAAAATTTTTACAATTGTTTGATACATTTATTCTGTTATCTTATATGTATTTTGTGATGATGTAGGTGCGCAGAGTGTGTGATTCTTCGACTAAGAACGACGAAACAAGCACATGGCAACAAAAGAAAAGCTCAACAGACACACGACAAAGTTACTCAAATAATCAAGCTGTTCGGCAGCCGGTATTGCAGCCGCTGCAGCTGCAGCTGTAGCAGCCAGCACAGTACCGCGGCAGCTGCAACAGGAACTCGGGGCAGCAGCAACAGGAAGGAATTAAAAAAATGGCGGCAATCTCAAACAGACATCAACTTTTTCAAATTGAATGACCAGCAACACATTCCAAATGGCCCACACAACATAGAATTCATACCTTCAAATTACCTCACTTGCAATTCAAATTCTTTGCGGTTACAAACAGTCATATTAGAGCAACAAATACATACCACTTGACGTGTTCTTTACAAGTGGAAAGAGCTACCAGCCCATTACAATACACACATTTAGTCCATACCATAATTAAGCTAATACTATCTAGTGCACCTTGTTAATTCCTAATGGAATATACGGGACTGACTACTACTACTACATACAACAGTTACCTCCCAAAATGCAATGCTACTACATACAACAATTACCTCCCAAAATGCAATGCGTTAGGCCTGCCGACGTCCGGAAACCCTCATCCATTGATGGCTCCTTCATTAGCCGCGTCAATCTGCAGTGATGTTGTTCCAAAATTGTTCATGACACTAACAGCTATTATTGGTGACAAATTGGAAAATTTTATGTGTCCAATGATCACGAAGTTGCCATACCTCAACTGTCCATATAGTACACTCCGACGGTGATCCAGTTGCGCATCTCCTCAACCGACATCGCAGCACAAAAGTCCAGAAAACCTTGGTTCACAGGGGGGCCTTGTACTTGAGGTTCGTTTGCTGCCTTCCTGTCAACCAGATAGTTGTTGAGTGCACAGCAAGCAATGATGATCTTCGATTGCGTGCAACGTTTATAAAAAGGGATTCCATCCAATATCTGCCACCTGCTCTTTACCACACCGAATGTCCTTTCAACCACATTGCGAATGCTTGCATGGTCATGGTTAAACTTCTCCTCCCAAGATGAAGGGCCTACTATCCATGGGCCAATTGATAACCAGAATCCGCAGCATAGAACATGCCTAGAACACATTTATCCCATATGCCATTAGTCATTGCATCATTGAAATAAGGTAGTAACAGGAGAGAAAATTGTTGCATGCATGAATTACAAGTCTAACCTGGGGGTGGTTCTGGGAAATTTGACTGAGTTTGACATTCCCTTAGGACAGCCATGTCATAGCATGCCCCTGACTTCCCGGAACCAACAAATGTGAAGCGCATCTCGTGGTCAACTACTGCTAACACATTGAAGCTTGTCCATCCTTTCCTATTGCGCATGTCCTCTCATGACTCCTTGTTTGCTCGAATTTCAATGTGAGTTCCATCTAAAGCACCAATGCAGCCATCAAAGAAAGGTGACCACTTTGCAACCTTAGGACTAACAGTTGAGTAGCTTGGGTCTTTGGGACAAATGACTTTGTCGGCAAATCTTAACATGACATCTGCCACATGAGCCATCTTCCTTTGTATAGTGTCCAAGGATCGTCGAAAGGTGTCCACTATCCCCCTAGCTGACTGACGGGTTGCACATGCCCATACAAACATGGCTAATGCCTCAATTGACTCAACTTGTTGTGATGATTCTAGACCACACTCTTCAACTAAAATTTCATGGAGGTTATTGAAGGCTTCACGAGACATACGAAAATTATGTTTGCGGGACTTACGGTCCCTCATGGTCAGTTCAACCCATTGACGGCCTGTGGGTTTCTGAAACGGAAGTGGCGGTTCCTCCACACCAGGCTCCTCTTCAGGCTCCTCGACACGTGCACTGTCCTCATTTTCCTCCACTTCATCCTCCTCCATTTCGGCTACCAGGGCAGCACATGCACCAGTAGCGGCTACCCAACAATCGTACAGTGCCGCTTCTTGATAGCTGGACATCCTACATGTCAACATTAAGGAAAGAGGAAGGAGATGAAATCCTTTCCAACAAGTGCCAACAAAAACCAATGGACAAATGTATTGCAAGAAAGTGCACTAATACCTGGCACTAAATGCAAAAGGTGTCGCCAACCTTCACTGATGCCCTACTCCTCCTTTGTTTTCTGTTGCACAAAAAAGAAAGGCAATTAGTTGCAACACTGTTGATTACACATTTCTAACAACTAAATGTCATGCAATAAGTATGAAATTCAGTTCATAGTAATACATAACAAATTACAGTAATGATATATGACACATTATTATTACATAAATGTTCATCACTACTACGGTGCCAGGGGGACTGAAGCCCACACAAAAATCTCAAATTACACATAGTTCATTACATAGCACACGCATACAACTTTAGAAAATTGACACAAATGTCCCAATTCAGAACCGGTGGCTCCAGTTGAAATTGATCCATGCAATGCGGGCGTCGCGGTCCTTCAGGTCCATGAACTGAACACGATATACATGATCCTTGCAAAGATGCAGTGCCTTCAAGAACATTTATGTTCCGTCCATAAATCCATCTTCGCGCATTGTCTGGGACACACTTCTCATCATGTCGTCGTCATCTTTCTGTGCCTTTATGATGTTGCATTGAACCAATGTGTCTGCCATGAGGTGCACAAACTCCTCAATTGAGCTACGGCTCCTCTTCTTTTTTGGGCTGTTAACGCTCCCTGCAACACAACAGATGTCCTCTTTGACGCTGATATGTCTGCAGCGGCACCCAACAACTGCTAGTCCAAGCCACACGGACTGGCGGGAGGGACAGGATCAGGGACTCCGCCAGCACTAGCAGCAGGGGAAGGATCAGGGAGCCTACTTGGGCCAGCAGCAGTAACCCTCCTAGGAGTGGCAGCAGGGAGAGGAGAAGATGGTGACCCCTGATTTACACCCCCAGCGCACACCAAATTTCCCCTATCTTAGGGTGTCCTCCCAAATAGATATTCCAGGTCCTCAAGGAATGCTGGAGGCTTGCCACGATCTTGTGGAGGGGTGGGCTCATCCTGCATTGCATATATGATTAAGCTAAGGTACGGTTAAATCATGTGTCGGAAGAGTGTTATGGGTGAAGCACATACCTCCTCAGATGCCTCATTTTCCTCATGTTCCTCATGTTCCTCCCAAAAGGAATCATCAGCTGATACGCCACCAGTGTTGCGGTCGTGGCCTAACCCAATTTGTTTTTGAAGACCCAGCCATTTATGGTACGCGCGTTTCATACTGCCAAGCTTGTTGCTTGCTTGCTTCTGATCATACTTGCCTGGGAAGGCAGCTTGCAGACCTTGGTGGATATGTGTCCAGCCAAGGTGTGTTGGGCCAACGCTGTTGAAGTTGCGGTGCCTCTTCTCCTCCCTGCAAAGTTCCATCAACTTTGCAGTTGCCTCAAGGTCCCACTGTGCGCGCCGGTCCATCTGTAGCCACATCCCAAATGGAGCATTGCAAAGGGTAAACTCGCTCCACACTTCAGCTGACATACAATCTTCTAAGAAATAGAGGTAAAGAACGACAACTTGCCTTGATTCATTTCCGGGGTCGTTCTGAACGCAAGGAATAATGATGCCTGGCTTCAGTTGGAGAGCACGATCCGGTGGATGACTGTGCCAGCGTAGCAAATGGGAGAAGGAAGACAGCTTCCTTGAGTGAATCCGATTGCTGCATTTGAAGGAACAGCGAGATGAGCGTTTGAAATCGAGTTGACGAAGCACCAGGAATGAGATGTACATATCCAAACAATAAACTTGTACGGGAAACTTGAATCGAAGCAACACTACAACAACTCCTACAAGCAGGAGGCCTATGAATCAAGGTGTGCACCTAGATCTCTAGATCCGTAGCTTGCCGAATCAAAATAACTGGTCGTATTGACGAATGGAAAACTGGAGGCGGCAGGAGTACTCACGACGGTGAGGAGGCAGACGGCGAGGTTGAACCAGATCTGGGGCTGGCGGCGGCGGAACGATGAGGCGAGGAGGGGAACGTCGTGACAGTTAATCCACCCGTCTCCGGTGGCGGCGGGGACACGTCGCACCAATTGGGCCGCCGGTGCCACGGATCGAGGCGACGGCGGCAGCACCCTGACCTAGACTGCAGCACGAGAGAGCGGGCCATGTCGAGAGCGGCGGTCGCGCCCGAGACAGAGAGGAGGAAAAGACAGCTGCGATGGCGGAGCTACTCGGAGAGCGGCGGGGCTGGGCTACGCGGAGAGGAGCAGCGGCGAGCGGTGGGGGCGGACGATGCGGAGAGCGGCGACGGCGGGCGAGGCGGAGAGGAGGAGGGGAGACTGGAGGGTTCGGCAACTCGACAACCCTAGCGACCGGATAACGCTCGCGCGGGCAACAGGCCGCGGGAATGAGCGGCGCGCACCGCGCAGCCCGCGGGCTTCTTGCAGCCTGCCGAACGGCTGGGCTGAATTTCCTGTTCCCGCGGTACAGCTGCAGCTGCAGCGGGCTGCAATACCGGCTGCCGAACGGGCTGAATGCTCAAACAGTCACCTAAAACATGTCAAATTGCAGTGATGTCAGGTTGAACGAAGAAATTCGTGCACATCAGGTGCATGGACACTACCCACCCTCTCAAGCTCTCACGCACAGCAACATGCAACAATCTGGTGCCTTGTCTAACAAAGAGAGACGCACAATTCCACGCCACTGAGCACCATTCCAACGATTCATCCTCACAGTGCACACGACATGTACCTAGCTCACCCGACAACGATTCATCCTCGCAGCGCTCACCAACTATGGGAACACAGCAGAACCTATAGAAAAATCTAACCCAGACCAGTCATGACATGTGCGCTGACAACCACCAAAAAGAAGCACACGCTGTTACAGGTTTCCATCTACAGAAATAATCGCACCTGAGCTGACCAAAGATCAACAACTTCTTTTTTTTTTTTTGCGAGTAAGACCAACAACTTGGTTCCACAAGTAGAACATATATTTAAATTACAGTACTGTAGCTCGTCCGACAACTGCCGGCATAAACACACGCTACAGCTCATCCGACAATGGCGCGCTAGACATGACGGTACCAAAAAGTTCAGCTCTCCCGACAAGAACAATAATAATTCGTTCACTCAACGACCATCTTCGTCAAGCAGCCATGAAACAATTCTCCAATCACGCACAATAATTTAGCAAAAGATTGTAAACTTCTTGTAAGAAATCACTCGCATCATATGAAACCACACTTTTCATTTCATGAAAGTACAGGAACCCAGGGTAATTAGGACATGTTTTTTATTTTATCAAAGTACACACATGAACCCAATGCAACCAGAACAAAGAAAACGGAAACACCGTTATAAGCATTACGTACATCAATTCTACTCTATTCAGGACAACAAGACCTATCCTCATCTTGAACCAATGAATTGAAGCAGCGTTCACTTCGCTTTCTTTTGTGCAGCAGCCCCTTTCTTGACAACATCGTTCTCACCAGCAAGAAGCACGGCCTAAGTAGCATTCCTTCATCAGTATGAAAAAATGAAAAAAAAAAGTTAGGCTACAAGCAGACAAGAAGCGACACAAATAAGTCACAAACCAACTAACCTTCTTGTCGAACAATTTGTTGATTGGTATAAAAGGGACAAGGAGTCTGCGTGTGTCTGCTTCTGGATGTGGACTTCTAATCCTGACTGCATAGTCAAGGCAGGGGTTCTAAAGATTGAGGGACCTATACAGACATCGTCGCTGATCACCGATGGTGCATCATCCTGATCGAGCGACTGTAGCAAGGAGATCCGTCTTCTTAGAAGACCCGTCTGTTTTGAGACAAGGAGAATAATCCTAACATCCAAGTTAGAATACAGATTAGACAACATATATGTAGCCATACCAAATGAGGTCAAGACAAAGAAGCAAGCTAACAGGGAAACAAACCTGAACACCGGACAAACCAGCCACTTCCGTGCTGCCGCGGCGAGGAGAAAATCGAGCAGCGTGTGGTGGTGCGCGGCAGGAGAGCCCCAAGGCCATCAGCCTCAACACCATGGCCTTCTCTGCCGCGCCGGAGTTGAGTGAACGAATTATTATTGTTCTTGTCAGGAGAGCTGAACTTTTTGGTACCGTCATCTCTAGCGCGCCATTGTCGGATGAGCTGTAGCGTGTGTTTATGCCGGCAGTTGTCGGACGAGCTACAGTACTGTAATTTAAATATATTGTCGCCGTCGACGGCGTTTTGGGGCCTTGAAGGCTGAACCGGGCTTCACTCGGTCGCTTCCTCTAGCTTGCTAGTGCCGGCGCGCGGACTCAGGAATATATTTTCGTTGCCTCCAATGCCCCACTTGCATGGATCACCATTGAAATTCACATGTATCCACGTGAACCCACTCCTTTTCTTTTGAGACGCGCTAGTAGAACTGTATAATTCAGTTGATATGGGAAACACACATACAAACACAGAGGACCAAACGGCTTCCAACACACAGTCAAATGCAAAATCATACAATCCTTGCACAGAACCGCGCGTCTGTGTCTGGATAGCACGCCACACACAGTTTTATCTGAACAAAACTCGCACGAAGCAAACGAAATTCCGTTCGTCAACGAGAGCCGTTCAGGGCTCCAAGAACATGCCGGCACCGTGCTTCTTCGTCGACGGCCTGGACATCAGGTCCTCCCACCACGCCTTGACGTGCGGGAACTTGTCGAGCAACGACGCGTGAGTCGTCTTCATGAAGTAGTAGGTGTAGGGGAAGTGCGTGAGGTCCGCGAAGCTGAAGAAGTCGCCGGCCAGGTACTTGCTCTTGGACAGGCGCGCCTCGTAAATCTCGAGCACCTTCCCGAGCTTCTCCAGGCTCTCGTCCACCACCTTCTGGTTGGGCTGCATGCCGAGCCTCGCCGGGAACACGACGCACTCGTACACGATGGGCGCGATCGCGGGGAAGTAGTGGTGCGCCTCCACCTCCGTCCACACGTCCACCAGGGCGGCCTCCTCAGCGCTGTCTTCTCTCAAGAGATCGACGTTGCTTGCCTTGCCATACTTGCGGAGCACGTACTTTGAGATTGCTCTGGACTCTGGAAACTCAGTGACGAGTTCATATTAAGAAACTACTTTTTGAATTTATTTTTACGAAAATGTATGTGACGTTCACAAATCTCAAGAGGCCAAAAGATAGCGACAGCAATTGTTTATCATACCGAAGAGCATGACGTCCCCATCCTGTAACGCTGGGATCTGACCGAAAGGCTGCAAGGAGACATCACCATGGACCATCGATCAGCGTCCAAAGATCAAACTTAAAAATCAAGAGGGCCGATGACAAGGCAAAGACCCCAGCAAATTCAACCATGCAGTGAAGTGACATCTAGCCTGTTCATTAAGGGGAGGAAGTTTTTTTACAACGTACGTTTCTGGAGAGGTGCTCGGGACCTTTGTGCTCTTTGGCCATGTAGTCCACCTCCACGACCTCATACTCGATGCCGACCTCTTCCAGGCACACCAGCACCCGCGCCGCGTTCGCGAACACCGCCGACCCAAACACCGTCACCGGCGCCATCTTTGGCTCTCTCTCAGCTGCTCCCCGGCGAGCAAGGAGAGGACAGGACCGGTGCTGATGCAGCTTTCGGCGTGGATAGAGAAGAAGCTAGCTAGTGGTGGCAATGCGATATGTCCTTGGCGTCCCCACAACTACTTATGGTGCACGTAGGGGTGGAGGAACTTACGCCACCAGGCCGTTGCTGTCCCTAGAGCACAACATGTCAGGTAGGTCACGGCAGATAAGACAACACGATCGAGTAGGATCGGTAGTGTTTCATCCGGTAGTCTTTCTTGTAGTGACTGGCTTTGCCACAACGATGGCTTGTGTCCGTCGTGAAGTAATTCTCGCAACCTGGCTGTTTTGGTCAAAAAAGCACAGTGTGCTCAGCAGTGTTTCGTTCGGGATTGGTTACGGCGAGTGATGGTAAAACGATACTTATATGGTCCATCCATCCCGATTGTTGCTTCCGTTCCGACTGCGCTGGAAACCCCGCGAAGCTGGGACGACGGTGACAAGTCATCAATAGTACGATACTGTTGCGATCATGGAGGTCGTGGTCAGTTCACATCTCGTTTTCTCGTTTTCCATGCGCCATGACATGATTGGTAGATTTAAAAATTAAAGGTTCCGTCCTTATTAAATAGTTATTTTGGCTGAATGATAATGTTCTTTGGTCGAGTCGTCTCTCAACAAAACATAAATAATGTGCAAGTTGTAGCCAAATGGAGTGAAGATCTTCTGTTCTTCCTTTTTTAATGATTTGGTTGACCCGACTCGGATGATCTGCAGAGGGACAACACTGCTTCTCTGGTTGTCTGATTTTTTGAAACCATAATGTATTCCGGAGGCTTTAGGATAGTGCGGCAACAAGATTCTCCTGTACGTGGACAAACATGTATCGTATAGCATATAGTTCCAGTATGGAGTTTGACTTCTTCTGTACGCAAATTTAGCAATCACTAGTCCATCAGCCCGTGCACATGCACGGGCTACAATTTTATAAAAGCCTTACGTTTGAAATTTGTGTGGGAATTAAGCTAATGTTAAATTTTGCATAGAGGAAGGAAATTATGTCAAATCACTTTAGAATCACAAATACATATCGTTTGCAAGTAGAAATGTGAACAACATAAAGGTATCATACTTCTTCCTCTATTTTATTTACCCATTTTATATTCAACTTAATTGTATCAAAAAGCTATTTAAATTCTATTACTTTTTTTTGTATCATTCTATTAGAGTTATGTGATGAACCAAAATAACCTTATAAAATTTATGTGACAACTTTAAAACATGTTACTTTATTATTAAAAAACTAAATTGTGGAGAACCTATACAGGAAGCCATAGATATAATATAAACCTGGCAATATAATGATGTAGAGATACACTTTGGATGTGACTGCTATATTTTTGAAAATGGGATCTGACTGATTCATTTGATGCCTAGAGATGTGCCCTCGATCCGAGGGTCGATCATGGTAGCTCCATCCAATGATCTCTACCTAAAATAAGCATAAACCATTCCTCTGTGCTCCTTGGTACTCACCTTGATAGATGCCGATAGGTTCACCCAGGCTTTCATTGCACCACTTCAACAAATATACAGAGCCTTATACCATGACCACCTAGCAGAAGCATAGCCTTGAGGCTTGAGTTCTTGCACCTTCCTGGATTTGACATTCAGAGCTCCGCCACTCGACTGTCATCCTTCAACTTTGCCAAACTATCTACAGTGTATCCCATCGTCAAATGATAAAGCTGGCCCTCCACATGCGTAGCAGTTTGCCTCTGTTTACTGCCACCATACTATAATAATTAAGAAATATATGCTCATCCGTATAGTATATTATCCAATAACTGTACAAAAGAATTAACTTATATCATAGCAGTTCGAAATTAGTAAACATAAAATTGACCAAGTCATATGCTTGCTTAATGAGAGAACGGCACAATGAATTGTGGAAATTCCCTATATATGAGCATGCTGAGATTGTTATTACCTTAAGGTCCTCTGTTTATTTCATTAATCATCTCGTTTTCCACAGATCATTGTTGTAACAGATTGTCAGATTCACGGCACTACCGTAGCTAGAGGGCTTAGAACAATATATAGCAAGGCGATCATTTGATCCATCAGTGAAGTAGGAGCAGCAAGGACGAATGGACTAATAAATTTTGCCTGAACTTTCGTCCGCATACCATTGCAGAACGTGTTTGTCACCGCTAACCCTGTGTACCTGCAAGATGCTAGATGTCTTCTACCTTGTCGGATGCCCGGATCTTAATTTCGTGACATCCTGCATATTTGGCTACAGCAATGATAAGAACTACCTTAACATATCGTTGTCAGCGGCGTAGATCCCCCGTCAAGATCAGTTGCGCTTTGTTTTTCTATTACTGGATTCCATCTTCTTGCGAGCTTCTTTTCTTTGTGGCGTGCTGCAATGGTAGTAGTCAGGGCCCATCGCTGGAGTTCACCATCACCTGAGATGAGAACCATCTCCCGTGTCACCTCCGAGCTGCTGAGGCCCTTTGTTGGAGTTCACCGCCTGACTCAGGACAATAATCACTGGTTCTCTGGCGACGGCGCTAGGGTTACGTACTCGAGAGAGATAGATATAGGATCGGTAGTTTTTTTATTACGATTGCAAATGTGAGGGTATCTTTACTCTTTATTATTTTCCTTGTGACTTCTCCTGCGTGCGTCGCGTGCGCCCTCTCCCACCGTAAAAAACGGCGCTGACAGGTGGGGCCCATCCCGCGTACGCGACGCTCCAGTGCTCCACCCATCGATGGGAAAAAAAAAAACGCAGCACTCTCGGCTCGCTCGCTCCGCCGTCGTCGCCACTGCATTCGCTCGATCCTGCCACCGTCAACTGCCCCTCCTCCCTCCTCGCCTTCTTCTTCTCTCGGGCCGCTAAATCGCCGCCTCCGTCTCCGCCTCGATCCGCAGGAGCGGAGCAGCAGGAGGGGGAGGAGGAAGAGCGAGGCATCGTCGCGAACGCCACCGCTTCTGCCCGTACGCCCGCTTCTTCGATTGTCGGTGATTCGTGAATCAAAGTCCTGATCGATCCACTTCGTATTCTGTCGTACGCCCTCATCCCCGGCCATGTTAGGCTCCGCCTCTCTGCATCTCTTCAGCATCGACCCCTCTTCCCCCTTCCCCGCCACCCTACAATCCACGTCGCCTTCCTCTGGATCCGAGGTGATCGGATGGGAAGGGAATCGAAGATCCCCTTTTGCAGCGTAGACGAACAGCGGACTCGGGAGCTGCTTCAGGTGGGCAAGGAAGACGATCTGCAGATACGAAATCCAGCAACAAACAGCTCTAAGAAACTTCGATTAATAAAGTTGAGGAGGAATAATCTGTGTTCATGTACTCATGGCCATGAAAAAGGTGAGTACACTTTTTGTGAATTAATCTTGATATTGTTTGCATTTTTTTAACATGATAACTTCTATATCTCCTCAGCCTTGCACATTCTTAGTTGATTTTAAAAAAATAAGACAAATTTCTTGGTCATACAAATTGTTGATCCTATAGTACAAGCTGTGAAAGATTTCAAAATTTGTGAATCAACTGTCTTCTTTGTTGTTGTAACATGTAATTCTGATCCGGCCATGCCGAATAGAGAGCTTGATCCGTTGAGCTGTAAGAAGTGTTCAACCCATTGCTGTACTACCTTCACTCCTTCCGATTGTGTTTAAAATGTTTGGTCTTAACTTTACTCTTTATTATTTTCCTTGTGACTCCTCCTGCGTGCGTCGCGCGCGCCCTCTCCCACCGTGAAAAACGGCACTGGCAGGTGGGGCCCATCCCACGTACGCGACGCTCCAGTGCTCCACCCATCGATGGAAAAAAAAAAGAAAACGCAGCACTCTCGGCTCACTCGCTCCGCTGTCACCGCCACTGCCTTCGCTCGATCCTGCCACCGTCAACTGCCCCTCCTCCCTCCTCGCCTTCTTCTGCTCTCGGGCCGCTAAATCGCCGCCTCCGTCTCCACCTCGATCCGCAGGAGCGGAGCAGTGGGAAGGGGATGAGGAAGAGCGAGGCATCGTCGCGAACGCCACCGCTTCTGCCCATACGCCCGCTTCTCCGATTGTCGGTGATTCGTGAATCAAAGTCCTGATCGGTCCACTTCGTATTCTGTCATACACCCTCATCCCCGGCCATGTTGGGCTCCGCCTCTCTGCATCTCTTCAGCATCGACCCCTCTTCCCCCTTCCCCGCTACCCTACAATCCACGTCGCCTTCCTCTGGATCCGAGGTGATCGGATGGGAAGGGAATCGAAGATCCCCTTTGCAGCGTAGACCAATAGCGGACTCGGGAGCTGCTTCAGGTGGGCAAGGAAGACGATGTTGGGATTCTTCGTAAAGAAAGCCCAGCACCGGGTGAAGCACGGAGAAGAAGCGTGAGAGATAGAGAAATGGCTTCGCGTGCTTCGCTAGGACTCTGCGCAACACGAAGCCTAGACTATAGCGTTAATAATCATGTTACATCACAGAGAGTCGACCCCCTCTCCATTGCACGGGAGGGGGTATTTATACCGTGATCAGGAATTACAAATCGATTCCTAAACTACCCCTGATCACGGAGAATAATGTACAGGATATTCGGTACAAAAATGTCCGGAGGGTACAATAGTCTTTTGCCATCTTCCTGTCGAAGGTACATTAGGAACCCTAGCTGCTGACGCACTTGTCCTCCGGGCCCACCCGTAGGTCTTCGGGCGTACACGAGGCACCCAGCCGAGCCTCGTCCGAAGTCCACAGCCTTGGCGTGGCCGCGACCCTTCGGACGATGGATCCGCCCTTCGTGCCCTATAGCAGGTCCCGCGGATCTTCGGGCGTGCGCGAGGCGCCCCTCCGAGCCTCGTCCGAAGTCTTGAGTCTTCGGACGCCGGAGACCCTTCGGGCGCTCGGTGCGCCGCTCGCGCCCAGCGTCAATCCCTGCGGAAGGAAATACAGACGACACACGGAGGGTAACTTGGTTAGCCTGGTTAGACCCTTCGGGTACAAAGAGGGCTGTCCGGGATCGAGTCCTGCTCCGCGGATCCCCAACAGTAGCCCCTCGTGGGCGAGGTTCAACGCCGATAAGCCGAACCCTCGAAGAACAATCGGATGTGATCGGAGCCGATCCCGGAAAAACTTCCCTCGCTCATTGGGGTTGATGCTGGCTGTATAGCCCGAAGATGATTTCGTGTTGTCCGGAGGTCGAGAGCGCGGTAAAAACGTTGATCTTATCCGCACTCGCGGTTTTCGAGGGCGCATTAACTGCTCGGTTTTTACCCCCCTATATAAGGAGGGGAGGGGGCCGGTCATTTTCCGCGCTCACCTCATTTCCTTCGTGATCTTCGGGTTTTCGCTGTTGTTTTCGCGGCTTCGATTTTTGACGCTACTTCCTTCCAGTCTTCGCGATCGTCTTAAGGTTTGTGGCTGATCGCTCTTCGGATTTTCGGATGGGTGCGTGATGATTCTCGTTGTAAAATTTTTCTTCGTACAACTTTCAGGTGCTTTTGATGGCTAGGACGAAGCAAACCGCTGCTCTCATCGACGAAGAGCCGGCAATGTCTGGCGAAGAGGCGACCTTCAGCCAGGAGGGGGCGATGTCCATTGATGGTGACGGTTCAGAGGAACTGCTGGACTCGTTGCCTCAGGGCGAGGTTGGTGCTCGTGATCCGGAGGATGTCTCCGGAAGGCGCGAGCTCGAAGTCCCGGAAGCTGTCGCTGATGGCGGGTCCGGAGACCGTAAAGCTCTGGAAGGTGTTCCGGTTGAAAAGCCCTCGGCAGACGACGTGGAGGCTTCGGTTCCGGTTAAAGGTAAGAATTTTGAGGCTAGTAGGGATTATGAGATTTATATCGAGAGTGCTTATGCTGGGGACTTCGGGAGAAAACGCTTTAAGGCCGGCGTTGATGCTGGAACTTCGGCTGCAGAGGGGGAGGGTACTTCCGGTTATGGTCATTCTTCGAAGGTTTCTGACGCCCGGATTCGGACACCTGCAGTTATTGACAAGACCTATCGCTTGAACCGCTCCCGGGTTGGCGAAGCCGAGCTAGCTATGTATGTTGAGAGGGGATACTTCGAGGCTGGAAGGGCACGCTGTCCAGGCGACGAGGAAATTCCGCAGCCCAAGGCTAATGAGGCGGTTGTTTTTCGGGACTATTTTGAGGCCGGGCTTCGGCTTCCAGCTCTCTTCATCCTCCAGCGAGTGCTTACGGCGTACGACATTCAGATACATCACTTGACGCCCAACGCCTTCGTGCAACTGTCGAAGTTCATTTGGGCTGTGAGGACATTCAATGCGAAAGTGAACTACGAAGCCTTTTTGCGCTTCTTCAGTTGTCACTTGCAGAACAAGAAGGTGTACTATGACAATGATGTCCTGCTTCTTCAATATGGGGTCTGCACTTTCCAACCGCGAAACTTCAGTAAGAAGTCGAAGCTCGAGAAGGTTGCTTTGGTTACCGCTTCGAGGAACCGCTGGGACAACGACTGGGTTGACTACTGGTTCTACGCTGAGGTACCCGAAGGGGAGAATGAGGATGGGTCTTCGTGCTACCCCCTAGCCAGTTCGCTGGTTCCTGCGGAGCCCATTTTCTCTCCTGCTTTCTCCGGCCGCGGCAAGACCTTCCAGCCTTGTTGTGATGCTTTCAAGAAAGCCTGCAAGGTCATCAGTGGCCGTACTGTTGTGGAGGAGTTTATTGCTGCTGGTGTTTGGCCTGTGGAGGGTGACTGGAAACCGGATGGCACCGAGAAAGTGAAGCTCGAGGAGCGTAAGTTCACTTACCGCCGCCCGAAGTTTAATGGGCTGAAAAGGCCTGAAGGTCTTCGGCCATTACAGTTTGTTGAGATGGTCGAAGAGTGCGCCAATATACTCTGCGATCCGTTCAGTGCTGCCGAAGCGTATGACGTGGAAAACGGTCTGATCCCGAAGCGCCGTATCAATCGAATCTTCGATTCGCTGAAGATCAGCTATGGTAACCATGCCGTGCCCTTAGGCAGAAAACGGCTCAAGAAGGGGGAGACGCCCGAAATTACGACGACGTCTTATATCAAGATGAGGGGCTGGGAGAAGAAAGCCGAAGCTCCCGCTGGCGGCGCTGGGTCTTCGGGTTCAGGTGCTGGACGAGGTCGGGGTCGAGCGGCTTCTCGTCCGCAGAAGGCAAGTGCTGTCGCTACAACGAGCACTGTGCTGGCCGAGCGCCGGAAGCGCAAGAGGGTCGTATCTCGAGGTTCGAAAAGCTCCGGAGTCTCGGGTGAAGTTCGAGGCGGGTCGAGTTCCCGCTTGGCTTCGGGACAAATGGAATTTGCTTCGGGTTCCCGAGGTGAAGATGAATCTATGGCTAGTGGTGCCAGGTTGATCGGTTCAGGGAATGCGCCTGTTTCTCCTGGCTTGGAGGCGCTTTCCGAAGGCCGGGACGGGGTTCCCGTGATTGAGTTATCTGATACCGAAGAACTGTTGGATGGCGCCAGCAGTCTTCGTGTAGATGTTGAGGAGATGCAGGGCACGGAGCCGGGTCGGAGCGCCATGGACATGATTGAGGACGATGTATTGGGCTCGACCGGCGTAGAACGGTCTGGAGATGCTGCGAGCTCCAGTGCTTCGGAGAGTTCTGATGATTCGTCGTCTTCGGGCGACGATTCTGACTCGAGCTCCGACGCGGGGAGCTCGTACGGAACCACGAAGGATGCTAGCTCTCTCAGTCTTTCGCTGGCGGTGATGAGTGGCTTGAGGGAATACAATCCCGAAGGTCCTTAGACTTGTGGCCTTAGTTTTATTCGCTTTACTCTTTTTATATATATTTTTTGTTCTCACGCTTTACTTGTGTTGCGTAGAGCTTCGGACCACGCTGGAGGCGAATTCCGCTCCTAACCTTGCCGACTTGCTGCTTCGGCAAGGCCAAATGGTAACTGGGTTGAAAGGTTCCTCTTCGTTTTTGTCGTTGACCTTTTGGTCTTTGTTAACACTTTGCTTCTTTGTCAGATTACGCAGGCGTCCCAGGTGCTCCGGAAGAAGTTGGAGACTGAAGTGGGCTTCGGAGGCGTCCCCCCAGAGCTCGTCGCGCTTCGCGAGGAGAAGAGTCGCTGGGAGGCGAAGGAAGCCAGCTTCGAAGAGGAGATCGCTCGCCTGAAGAAGGATCTCCAAGAGAAAACTGACTCCTTCGCCGCCTACAAGAAGGATTCCGAAAGGAAACATGCGGCGGCGCTGGAGAAAGTGGAAGACCGAAAGGCCGCTCTGGAGGAGACAATGAGAGCGGAGACCGAACGGCTAAGGTCGAAAGCTTCGGCTTTGTTTCGGTCTTATTCGGAGCTTCTTGCTCGCTTCGGCCGCCAGCCTCGCCCTCTTCCCGCCGGAGACGATCTAACCCTCGATTCCTTTTTGACTTGGGTCGAGAGAGAGCTGCAGTCTGTGCCCAGCCTGGTGACGAACATGTGTGATCATGGGGCGAAGATCTGCCTCTATGCGCTCCTGGATATTCTGGCGAAGAGGAAGGTTGGATATTTCCATGAACTTGGTTACTCCACTTTCCCTTGCGAAGCTATTGAGGGTGCTGATCCTAATACCTCGGACAAAGGCGTTAGCGTCGTTGCGAAGCGCTTTTGGAGGTTTTACTGGAACAAGCACGGCTCCGCGGCCGCCAGTGCTAGCGCTGTTTCTCGCGCGCAGGAGGTAAGGGCTTCGGACTTTTTTGATTTCTTTCTTCCGGAGTTTTTATTGAGTTTAGTAACCTTCGACCTTTTGTAGGCCAAGGAGAAGAAGAGGAAGGAGGTTGGAGGTCCCGCTTCGTCTTCAAATCCGTCTTCGGCTGACGAGCAGGGGAAGGCGAAGAAGGCGAAGAGTGTTGCCGTTGCTGAAGCTTCTTCTGCTGCTCCTCGATCTGCTACCCCGTCGGAGCCTGTCGCGAAGGTTGCCGCAAGCGAAGATGCTTAGATCCTCGGGGCTACTTGGTTTTGTTTTTGTTTTGTAATTTTAAGGGTTTGTAAATTAAAGACGCAATACTGTGTGCAGGTCTCCCCAGAGGGGGCTGTCGTTGAACCTTTATGCTATCAAAACGGTAGGATTTGTGCTACGCGCGCTGCCCATCGTTGGTTACGAAGATTAATTGGCAAAAGACGATTCTTCGTGTCGCTTCTGGGGTTATGTTTCAATGAGTATTTTGCCGCTCGGGCCAGGTGACCTCAGCAGTTTCAGAGAGGTAGACGCCGAATGCTTCGGGGGCCCCCGCTGATCGTCCCGAAGGTCGAGGCTTCGGAGTCTGAAAGATTTATGACGTTCGTATGACGTAGGTGGTGCGGACTAGGGGTTCTTTTTTTTTTTTTTTTGGTTTTTTTGTTGTGTAGAAGATAGCAGTGGTGTTGCCTTCTGAAACTTTATCCCCCTAGCTGGGAGTTGCTAACTTTGAATTTCTCTTTTCGCTTTTCGAGTTTAGGTTTGTTTTTTTGTTAGCGAAGATAAAAATTTTTGTGCTTTTTGTTTAGCCTTCTGAAAAACTTTCCTCCCCCCTAGCATCGAGGGCGAGGTTGCTACGCGAAGATTTCGCTTCGGAAAAACTTCCCTCCCCCCTAGCAATCGAGGGCGAGGTTGCTAACGCGAAGACTTTCGCTTCTGAAAAACTTCCCTCCCCCCTTAGCAATCGAGGGCGAGGTGCTAACGCGAAGCCTTCAGCTTCGGAAAAACTTCCCCCTAGATCGAGGCGAGTTGATAACGCGAAGCTTCGGAAAAACTTCCCTCCCCCCCTAGCAATCGAGGGCGAGGTTGCTGATCGCGAAGACTTTAGCTTCGGAAAACTTCCCTCCCCCCTAGCAATCGAGGGAGAGGTTGATACGCGAGCCTTCAGCTTCGGAAAAACTTCACTCCCCCTAGCAATCGCGGGCGAGGTTGCTAACGCGAAGACTTTCGCTTCTGAAAAACTTCCCTCCCCCCTAGCAATCGAGGGCGAGGTTGCTAACGCGAAGACTTCAGCTTCGGAAAAACTTCCCTCCCCCCTAGCAATCGAG